>JAQBSW010001520.1:0-130905 GCA_029291075.1 Eudiplozoon nipponicum | reverse complement strand
GATAGTGTTTGCGTTGATGATGATTATTATGCTGCTCCCGCTGCTGATGCGAATGTTGATGATGTTTGTATTAGTTGTGCGGATTATTATGAGGATAATGATCAGGATTTTGGTGGTTCTGTTGATGATGTTGGTGTTAATGTTGATGATGCTGAAGATATTTGTAATATTTTTGGTGATTATGATGTGGTTTATTTTAGCGATTTTGATGCTTCTGTTGAGGATGGTGGCGATGATGAGGATGACGGTGATGTTAATGTTGTATCCCATTATTCTGCTGCTCCTGATGTTGAGGGTATTTATAATAGTTGTAGTTATTATGATGCGGATAATAATCAGGAGTATGATGTTTCTGCTGATGATGATGATGTCAATGATGCTGATGACTGTTTTGCTTCTAACGCTAAATGAAGTAAATAAATATGTATTGAAAATTGTTAATTACTTTTAAAATTTCATAAGAATTAGATTTGCTACATTTATTCTTTCGACTATTTATTTTTATTATCGAAACTAGGACGCTGTAAGGGACCTCCCATCCTATAATCCCAACAAATATGTTATAGCAGGTACTTGGAAACTTGTTGAAAAAATTGGTTATGGAAATTTTGGTGTTATATTTTCGGCTGTGAACACATTAACAGGAGAGAAGGTCGCTGTTAAGGTAGAACATGTAGATTGCAAACATCCGAGACTCCATTTTGAAAGCAAAGTGAGTTCCAGTTTTTCTCAAAATATTTTAATTACTTCTGCAATTTTTTTATTTGTAATTACTTTGTCGTTTATTTTTTTATGCCTTAACAAGTACATTATCTCAAGTAAAACGAAATACAGCGAGTAAGAATTTTTGCTTGCACAAATTTATTAATTCTTAAGTTCATTCACAGGGCAGGCGTACATGTGTTCATGTTTATATTCATTTTATTGTGCAGTCTAATATAAGGAAATACGCGTACGACTATCAGTTGAAAATAATTTTAAAAATCCTATTAATTGATAAGATTGAGACAATATTGTGAATAGCAAATAGTGGTTTTTTATTTTATCAAGGTCACTGTCTCAAAGATTTTAAACTAAGCTTTTATGCCTGAGGATTAAGACATAAATCAATTGAACAAAATGGGGTTAACATTCTTTAAATCAAGTTTGCGAGCTTGAAGTTAACACCAATCCCATTGTATTTAACAAGTCGTCAAACAACATTGCAAAACTACCGCCAGACGCACGCACGGACGTGTTTCGACCTTCCACGATCATCATCAGAGTACGACGACAAATTCGCTAGCGGTGATCATACCGCTTTGTAGCTATTTTCCTTATTTTTTTATTTATTTAACATTTATTCGCACTCTCTGTATCTCAATGATAATCTTTCTTTTGAATACTACGTAGTCTCTCCATAAATATGTACTTTTGGTAATAATAAACATTTGCATTGGCCTTATACATTAATTTCTTTTTATAAATACTAACATTAAAATTTTATAAACTGGATATTTATAATAAATTTTGATATAATTGAAAATACCACTTTGCTATCATCTTTCTAAATATTGCCTCAGCCTTAATTTCTTAAGTTAACTTTGATGAAACCCCTATTCAACCCCAAAGGTTAGATAATAACTATTATTATAATCAAGGTTGCGGTCTTGATATAAGCATCTGACCCATTAATTACTTACATATGTCAGTATAAATTAAGAATTTTATAGTGTAGAAAAGACAATTCATTCAGTAAACCGGTTTCTTCCATACAATTCTTAGTTTATACTGACATGTAAGTAATTAATAGGTCAAGTGCTTATATCAAGACCGCAACCTTGATTATAATAATTGTTATCACCGCCCGCGCAACCGGTGTTCGTTTAATTAGATATTAACTAGTTGAAATATGCATAGATAAAATTACATTTACAACTCTAATATGTGCATCTTACGCACGCAATGACGTATATAAAAAACGAGGCCTTTTATTCACCGAGGCGAATGAGTATTTGTGCTACCTTTTGCTTCACACATGCAATTCTTAGACAAATTTGCACGTTTAGTGAATGAAAATGTACGTTAATGTAGGTAAACCTTCATAGGAGAAAGTTTTCACTTGTGCTTTTGTTTTATTTTAAGTAATGACACGTGGACTGACGAAAGCGTGTGTAAATAGTTGTCGAAATATTATCATCTAAACTGAATGAAGAAACTATCCTCGCCAATGAGGATCCGGTAATTTTGCAGTATACAGGTGTGCAAACGGTTGCATTTATATTCATCATCATCATTATCGTCACTAACAGCCTTACGTTTGCATTTAAATGAGTAATGCTTCAGTTCCGCGTAATCCTGTGAAAAGGAAGGATCTATTATCAAATAATTAATGATTCAAACCAAAGCCATTTGGTGGGTAAAGGGCGTGACACCGGCTCCTACTGATGAGTGGTCAGTAAGCACGAAACGAATGTGCACATGGTATTATACTTTCTGTTCATGGTGTTGAACTAATTTGTTACTAGGTGCGCAACACATAATACATAATTGCAAAGCCATTAAGATTGGAAAATAAAAATAATTTAGAAAGGAATATTCCCAATCTTGTTGGTAACGCCTATCTAAGCTATTTATTGGAACGCGACCAATGTAATTATAAAGCTAATCGATATCCTCAATGGCCCTTTGGCGTAGAATGTATCGCCTACTAAGCATGAAGGAACCTTGCAGGTAATTCTGCTAACAATAAACAGGATATTTCTGAAGAAGCATGCAATATAGAAATTTATAACGTAATGGCCATCGATCATGATTCGAAGCCATTCCGTACAGAGTTTCAAATAAATTGCTTTCCTATGTTCTTCGTACTTGGTATTTCTATGCTTAAACGGTTACCTTCAAAAAATTCCGCCACAAAGAATGGGCGAACGGAATTTTTTATGGCCCATATTAATTATCTTAATTTTATCAGTTAATTCACAACAAAGCTTTAGTTTTTCAGGCTTTCGTTTTGCTTTCTAAGATGGTTCTATGATGATGACGAACAGATTTTCGCAAAATTCCTCTGTTAAACGAAAGACATTATGCTTTTATTCAGCATCGATTAATTTGACAACTTCTTAACTTCATTCTACTTCTCTGTAGAATTTGATGCTGAATGTTCTTGGCGTGAGTTAAGTCCCTTGAAGTTATTGGTCTATTGAGCAGAGGGACTTTTTTACTAGTGTGATTTATATTATGAATCTTGACTGAATTGTTAGTTTCATTTTCTCACTGCATAAAGACCCGAGTTCGGTCTTACTGCAGAAGTGAGATTTGACACATTTAATTTATAGTGACGGAATGGGAGCAGGTATGCCACGTGTTTACTTTACCTATGTTAATTGTGCCGTTTATGAGGATTCTCTTAGAATTTATTATAAATTTATCGTCCAGCCGAGACTTAATTGTCCATAAATCCGCAATCAAAATGTTTAACTTTGCAGACAGTTCTCTGAGTAAGTTTTCCAATCCGTCGGAAGCCATTTTTAAACTCAACGAACAGCTTGATTTTAATCAATTATTTATAGGAGTTTCCTCGATTAAAGCACGCCCATTTATTAAAACACACTAAATCTATTTATTAATTTCTATTCACTTCTGCGGCTCGAAGGCTGCTTCCATCATTATCCTGACTGCCTCATCTTAATTCGTGCACTTATGTGAGGACTTTCTGTTGAATTAATGTCAGCCCTATACATGTAACTTGGTGCGTTTTCGGTATCAACAGTGGCTATTGCTACACCAGACGCTATAGATAAAGCTCGAATATCAAAAGAAACTTTGGCTAGTGGTATAATGCCAAAGATTTTACCGCCTTACGATTAAATCTTTTATAATGGAGAAACTACAGAAAATGTCATCTCTGACAAATCTACACCTGTCACTTAATCAATCCTGTCAAGTCAAAAGTTGTCATACACTATCAAACAATTATTCTTCAATTTTTAATTTTAAATATGGACTCTGGTGGATGATTCTTCATAAGCTATTATTGAAGGTCTGTTATTTTCGTAAACGCGAAAGACGGCCAATAGTATCATTGCTTATTAAAAGCATGTCGTCGATTTAAGTCTAGTAATTGTTGCACCTGTCTTTCTATCGATGAACGCAGTTAATTAACGCGCTCTCATGGCGAGCTTCCATTAACACTACAGAAAATATTTTCGATGGTGCCTTTTTTAAATTATAGCGGTGCACACACCACCATGTCTATACTGAGCTTCCCAATTGTTTTCGTGGTCATGCTTCACTCAAAAACAGGCATATTCATTTCCTTAGGTCTTACAGTGATGCCTTTATTTTCGAGTTTTTACATTTTTCAGAGATTGCATGCTGCAAAAATTAAATGGTCATAGCCTGATATCTGTTACATAATTACAAATTTGGAGTGGCCAGTTGGCACTTCAAGTCTAATGATATGCTATATATGCTGAACTTTGATATAAAGAATAACTTAAATAAACAAAGGATTAGTATATATATATATATATATGAAAATTGTGTTTAGCCTACGGCATGGTGGCGGAGTAGATAGAGTCACAGGCTGCAAAAAAAGTCTTACTCATATTCGGGACCTTTCCGCAGAAAAAATTCAGGACAGTATTTGAAGAGTTCTCAATAAGGTCGAAACCGGCTTACTGGATGAATTGCTTTTTCCAAATTGTACAATGCTTCGTTTATACTGCCAAACGTAAATATCATGTGATTATTGTTTATATTTAATTCACAACCTTGGCTTAAATAATTGTTATTGCCCCCCGCGCAATCAATAATCGTTTATATAAATAAACGTTCATATTCTTTAGATCATGCTTGTGAGCTTGAAGTAAACACCAGTCCCATTGTATTTAACCAGTCGCGAACAACATAGCAAAACTACTACCAGTCGCACGCACTGACGCGTTTCGACCTTCCCTGATCATCATCAGAGTACGACGACAAACTGACTAGTGAGGATCAAACGATGTATTATGTGGTCTTGCTGTCTAAAGATTACAGACGTCTCTAGTCTCTGAAGTGCAGCTCGTCAATCACTTACAGTTTCTTTATCAATAAAACATTGCAAACTGCGTAGTTTCAATTAGTTCATTAACAAAACTTTATTAGATGCTGTGTTAAAGGCGATGTCTCATAAATGACTAAAAGGCCGTGTAAATCCATGTCATTTCTTTATATTTATTGAAGTTGAAACGATAAGAAACTAAGAAGGATCTTTAAGAACTGTTTGTCGCAATCTGTACGAAGAAATAAGTTCAAAATGAATGAAAGATTATCGTTACTATAATCAAGGATGCGATCTTGATATAACCAACTGACCCATTAATTACTTACATATGTCAGTATAAACTAAGAATTGTATATTGTGTAAAAGGTAATTCGTCCAGTAGACCGGTTTCGTCCTTATGGGAAACTCATCACACACTGGGCAGAATTTGCCGCGGATAGGGCTTGAACCTGAGCAGGTCTGCATATGAATCTGGTACTTTAACAACTGCGGCATGGTAGCTAACTGGTTAGAGCACCAGATTCCGAAGCAGACGTGCCCAGGTTCGAGCCCTGTCCGCGGAAAATTCTGATTAGTACGTGATGAGTTCCCAATACTGGCGAAACTGATCTACGTGATGAATTGCCTTTTCTACACTATACAATTCTTAATTTATACTGACATGTCAGTAATTAATGGGTCAGGTGCTTATATCAAGATCGCAGCCTTGATTATAGTAACTGTTATTACTGCCCGCGCAACCAATGTTCGTTTAATTATATAAAGAGTATCGTTCTTGGACTTAATCACAAAGGTGTTGCTAACACTCTTGGTAAAACTTGCTCTGTTTGTTATGAGAGACAATCATTGATTTTATCCCCAGAAAGGTTTGCGAAAAGTGAGGCAAGTGAACTAGGCCAACCCAGCCATGGTTTTGATCGGGAAAGATTATGTCGAGCCACACAAAAGTCAAAAGGGACTGATGTTTCACTGCCATATATCCATAAGGAGTGAAAATAAGTATATAAGTGAATTTAGACAAATTATTAGTGAGATTTATGAGAAAAACAGAGGCAGAAAGAGAAGAAATACCTTGCTACTATGAGTAAATTTATCAGGATAACTCACAGAAATGAGGCAAACTAAACCTCGCTACAACACCATTATGACCTAGTTAGCATTTGGGCAAGGCGACATCATAAATACAGCTTCCTTGTGGATTTCACTGTATCACGTCAAAATAAACCAAATCTCGCAGCTAACTTTGCCCTACTAATAAAAGAAAGTTACGAAGATGATTCTACTAGACATTTGCAACAAGATCGCCACTGAGCTCGATTCGATGCCATATCGCTAAGGGTTTCTAATCAGGAACTATGATGCGCACGAGGACTCCATCCTAGCAGACGAGTCGGTCCTATACTACCCAATTTTGATGTAAGCGACTTCAATTGTTTCTGCCAGGTCTAAATCTGCCCACCTTGTTTCTTACGCCAATTTGGTGCTGGATGAGAGAACAGAGCTCTACTGGGCAATCGAAATGAGAGCATATGCAAAACGTGACCGAGCCAACGAAGTTAATGGAGCCTTATTTGTTTTTCTAACTACGAGCACCTATTGTCAGATCCAAAAATACGTCTACGGATGTCAACGTTAGTTATTCGTTGTTGGTAACCAGCATGTGCTATACTTCTCAAACAACGATGGTCGAATGCCTGTAAGCGTCTCAAATCATCAACTCTAAGAGGCCAAGGTTCTCTAGCGTATAGTAAGACTGTGCGTACAAATGCATTGTAAACACGACCTTTAGGGCAAAATGAAAGATACGTTGACGAAATTCATGCTCTTCGTTGAATTCTCTATTTGCCCTACCAGTATTAGCTTTCTACAGTAATAACTTTGCGTGGACTCCGTGGCCGCTTTCATTTAGTTGCTGCGTAAAACTTTATGGAAAGCTATGCCTAATAATAGTGTCTCATCCAAAATTTCTGGCCGTAGTTTTTCCAGTAGTTCTTTAGTAAACCTTTTGCGATTGGCTCAAGTGTGAGACAAAGTTGTGCTATTTCATATTCCTTTTCAATTATTTTCCTATTCAATCTCTTTTATGTCCATGTAACACTCATGAGTAAAGTTTGGCTGTGTTTAGTACGCTGACGATTATTGTCTTTTGGCAGAAACACAAGACGCGCTCCAGAGAGACACTGACCTCGCTTAAAAATTGTCCATCTAATACGGTTTGAAGCTAAATACGTAATAATATGTCGCTATCGATGATTTTGATCCGACACCAAAAATCGAAATAATTGACGAACTGCTGTCGATCGTCAAGGATCGATTTGGACAGCGGATGTATTGGATTTTCTCAATATATCCAGAAGTAGTAGCCTTGCTGCATCAGTTAGTCCTGTGAACTCATTCAATATCTCCGGCTTATTTTACTGAGCGCCTATTCTTAGTTTCATTTTGGTCTTTGCCGGCCGAACATCGGAAGGCATCTTTCTGGAGAAAAATTCACAAAACTGTAAATTCTAACTGGCCACCTTTTAATGTTCCGTCAGCGTTGCATCTAGATAAGAAAGGACAATTGCGTTTTTAGGTTTTCTGTCTGAAAAGGCCATGCAAAGATTCTGTTTGCCAGGCTATCTAGACAATTGAGTAATATGTCTAGAATCGCAAAGAAGTTACACTTACAATCTATTTAAATGGATGATTTATTGAGGATATTTGTCGATTATTAATCATAAATGAGCGATCTAGCTCTCTTTAACTGCTCAGTAATAACTATTAAGTGTTAAATTAAATATTAAGTGTTTACGACAATGAAGTATCAGAGTTTTAATAATTATGTATTGATATTTTGCGATTGAAGTTGTTGCTTTTGACTTAATCGCACCACTCTGTATCCTTACTTATAAAGGAACAATAAATAAATGAAAATCTGTAAGGATCTAGCGACAAACAAGGTCCGCTTGAGTGGCCCAGTTAATCGTTCATTTTTTATATAGGCTGTTTTGAAACGGTACAATCACCTATACAAAGTGTATACCAGCAGTAGTTGAGTTAACTCCATAAAAATATTCGACAATGCGACTTCAAAGCCAACTCACTATATATAATATGTACCGAGTGTATCAATTGCCACCTTTGAGACTGAGAACGCTTCAAAGGTCCTATCCTTGGCTGACATGAACACAACATAAAGTTCTCGCAGAAGTTCTCTTATTAAGATGTAGCAGCCAGCACAACGATGGAAGCAGTCTTCGATAATAAATATTTATATTTTGTTTTACTAAATAGACTCGCTTTATATGAGCAAACTCCTATAAAGAATAGATTAAAATGAAGCATTTGTGTTGAGTTTAAAAATGGCTTCTGACGGATTGGAAAACTTACTGAAAGAATTGTCTGCACAGTTGAACATTTTGACTACGGGATAATTAAGTCTCGGCTGGACAACTCACTTATAATAAATTCAGATGGAATCCGCATAAACGACAATCAATACAGGTGAAGTCAACACTGAGCCTGTAAGGACTTCCAGCATTATGGCTTCTTAATCGGTACATGGTTGCCGAATCAGTTTATGTTACCTTCACCGTTTGACATAAAACGGTGTGGGTGTGAAAGCGTCTAATGGGGAATAGTTAGGACAGTATAAACCAAATAAAGTAATAATTATTTTCGACCATTGTTAAGCTCCGTACTACTTTGTTCTTCTTACCACCAGGACCTAGCTCCGCGTGAGATTCGTTGTAAGCTGGTTCGAGCGGCAAATTTATAAGCAATCATAGTCACATTTAAATCATACGAAAATGCCATAACCAAGAACTCAAGCTTCAAGCATCATTATGATTTACAAATTCGACTTAATGCCAGTAGCCAAAATGTTATCATTTTTTAAGCTGTCTCTATCTTCTGCGTTAAATCAAAATGTTATTTACGCTTTTTTGATACTCTTGCAAGTTGGAATCTGCTTTTAAATAAAATTGTTAAAATAAATTATTGATAGAAGCTAGATGTTCTAACTGGCGAAATTGTTTTTTTTATTTTTATTAAAGTACAGCAATTTTTAAAAACATTTTCTGTGTCATTTATAAGATCAAGATATACTTCTTAATTTCAGTTAAGATGTTTAATGTGTTACATTAGTGTATGAGCAAACCAGCGTTGATAACTATTTATTATTATTTATAAATTGAACTCTCCCTAACAGGTGTATCGCCTTCTTCAAGAATGTACAGGCATTGCTAAACTGCGTTATTTTGGTCAACATTATTTTAGCAAAGAATGCAATGTACTTGTTATGGATTATCTGGGTCCTAGTCTCGAGGATTTATTCATGTTCTGCTGTCGAAAGTTCACCTTAAAGACAGTGTTAATGCTTGCGGATCAAATTCTGCTCCGGGTAGAAGAATTACATTCGCGCGACTTCATTCATCGTGACATTAAACCAGAAAACTTTTTGATGGGTATCAATCGACGTTGTGACGACGTCTTCTTAATTGATTTTGGACTGGCGAAAAAATATTGGTAGGCTTTTAATGAATCTTGCCGTGGTTCTATGTTGGTTTTTATTATGTGTTTCCCGCTATTTTGTGATATTATGTTTTATAAAAATGATACTAAATATCCTTTTATTAATATTTTTGCGTGCAGATATTTGTCTACTATTTTTTTACGGAGTATAGCTTCTGCATCTGTACGTACGATAGATTTAGAGCTAACTTTACTGTTCCTCAAAGAGTTCAATAGAGCTGAATGTTATAGTTGGTCCTATGGATAAGCGCTGTTACGGGTCATTTTCATCTTGCTTAATTAGCTTTTATATTTATGTATAAAATGTTTCAACGACTCTCATTTGTTTTGCTTTACTGGATATCTGAAAGATTGAAATAGGTTACAAGAAGGTGTCACAGTATGTGAATTAAAACATCAATTGAGAGATTGATTAGGCAGATAGGTAGATCTTTATTTCATATTATATATATATATATATATATATATATATATATATATATATATATATTATCCACGGTTATATCATTAACTCAAACAATATGAATTACTATAGTGAGTATGAGAAACGCGAAACCTGCAATAACTTTCTTCAACTTTCGCTATTTAATGAGAAGTATGAACACTTCACTCTGCCTAAAATTTCGTGTATACAGTGCACCTGTAAGCGCGGTTTTGTTATACGCTAATGAGACTTGGTCCCTTAGATTTGATGATTTTGGACACTTGAAGGCATTTTGCCACCGTTGTTTGTGAAGCATAGCACAAAGGTTACCAACAATGAACAACGAACGCTGATGTCCTTGGACGTGTTTCTGAATCGGCTAACAATTGCTTCTCTATAGAAAACCAGATAAGGCTGCATCAGCTGCGTTGGTTCGGTCACGTATTGCGTATATCTTGTATTCGATTGCCCTGTAGAGCGGTACACTATCACTCTGCGCGTGATTGATCTAAGAAACAAAGTGAATTGATTTGGAGTTGGCAGAAACAGTTAAAGTCAGCTACTTTGATATTGGGTAGTGTAGGATCCGTTCGTTTTTTTGCAGGATAGGTCCCACGTGAACATTACTGTTCCTGGACAGAAGCCCTGCGCGATATGACATCAACTTGAGCTCAATGGCGATCTTGTTGCAGATTACTAGTAGTATCATTTTCGTAACTTTTCTTTCTTAGCTGGGCATAACTAGGTGCAAGGTTTGGTTGTATTTATGACGCGATAAAATGAAAACCGCAAGGAAGTTGTATTGTCGATGTTGCCTTTCTTTATGGCTGGCTTGGCCAGTATTGTGTTTTGCAGGAGTTTAGTTTACCTTATTTCTGTGTTTTATCTAGGTAAATATACTCTCATTCTTAAATCATTTTCCTTTAATATTTGTTTCTTCTACTCATGATTATATTACAGTGAAGTCTCAGCTACTAACGACTTTTGTATTTCTGCCAGTGATGATGGTGATAATGATGATAATGGTGATTTGGGAATTTATGCATAAGGTACAAAATATTTTTTAGAAAATTTGTTCACTTAGAACTAGTTGTATTTGCTGAAATATGAATAAAATAATATATAATATTCTAGCACATCATGTGTTTCATGAGCACTAGTTGCTTCGCAGCAAGAGGTAGAACTGCGCAAAAATTCCTCTTATTATTTGGTCAAGTATTGTGTGCTAATCCCTTTACAGACCGACGACCATTATTTTTGTTTTAGCTTTAATGTTTACTCCTGCTGATAAGTAAGCACCAGACGCATGTTGTCATGGAATGATCCCTCTTTATGGTGTTTTCATATACTCTCCTAGTTCTATATGCACAAACTTTGTACTTGATAAGCTATTAATAATATATAAATAAGTTTATCTCATGTAGTGAGTGAGTTTTTTTTTCTCTGAGTTTGTACATTCACGAAGTCAGATGCGATAAATGAAAAAAATTTAATTTTTATTCAATATAGTTATTCTTCCTTACGTAAAGGTATCATTTCTTTTTTTGTTAATGCATGCAAATTGAGTTTTTATACAAAGGTGGTCTAATGCATTGTACCTGAATGAGTTCCTTTTGTCTGTTGACGTATACATTGTTGTCCTGACAGCCGAAGGGCTCTAACTATTCGTATTGGTGACGATAGCATTAACCTTGCTAGTATAAATATGAAACAGATATCATAGAAATACTTTTTACTCAACAGTTCACGCGTGCTAAATTTAAAATGCGGAAATGAAAGCAAGGGTGCCAGACATTGTAGGAAAATGACAGCTTTCCGCAGGCGCTTCAGTTCCAAATATTCTGGACTGATTACTATATTCAATATTAGGATCATGATATAAACTGCTGATCCGTTAAATAAATACATTTGTCAGTACAAACTAAGAAATATGCAGTTAGTTTATACTGGCGAATGTATGTATTTCATGGATCATGTGTTTATATCAAGATCGCAAACTTGATTATATTTATTGTATGACAACCTGCGCAACCAATGTTCGTTTAATTGTGGACCAATGTTGGTAGTCAACATTGGATGCTTTGGGGTTGGTGGTGGGTGCGTGGGGCTGTGGTAGACAGTGGACCTCTTAGTTTTTTAGTTGATGCCCAATTGTACTTGAAAAACCTTTGTTTTTTTCAAAATTTACTCAGATTTGACTGTAACCCACTTTGCAGGGACTTAATCTCTCTTTATCTCTAGCTTGCTGAATTATTACATGTGAGCATCAGCTCTTCTGAAACTCGCCGTGTGGGACATCTTGATCTCCATTTATGTATAAACGTGCGTATGAATTCTGTATAAATTTACGTCTATATGTATTTGTACACGTATTTATGTATGTTTATTTCTAGGTTCAACATTTTACTTTGGTACATATTATTTTGTTTCAATATCAATCAAAATTTAGTTTCGAGTTAATTCCGACGAGTTTACCTGGTGTGAAATTTTACTGCCTGTAGAATTTGATAATTTTACAATAAAATGTTTATGTTATTCCCTCTAAAATACTAGAAATAATAACTAACTATATGCTCATAGCCTAAATTAGAATTATCATTTCCATCACATGTAAGGATATAATAGCTTTAAATCTCTGATGCTTCGATGCGAGAAAATATTTTAAAATTTATAATGGTAATATGGATAAAAATAATCATTTAAAGCAATTAATATTAAAGACGAGTAAGTTATAACTGGAAGATATATTTCAGATGGACTTAGTTACTTAGGTACCATTCAAAAATATCTCAACCTACACTTTTAAACAGCACAATTTAGACCAGGTCGACTTTAAGGCAAAACGACGTTCAAATTAGTATAAAATTAAATCAAAACAGAAAATACGCATGTGAATGTGTGGAATGTGTTAGTGCTGTTATATTATTTCTTGGACAGCTTGTGGCGTTCCTTTAAATCATAATCATGAGAAATATGGCCGATATTTTGAAAAAATATGTCACTATGCTGTTGTTATAGTCGCCATTTCCTGTTCAATAACCTCTTAAACACACTCGACCCAGCTGAGTTTGAAATAAGAATGTAAATAAATAGACCAGGCACTAAGTAGACGAAGTGCCTCTGGTTTCTTTATTATAAATTCAAACGTCAATGTTTCATCCTTTCTTCCTTCAATCTATTCTTCAAAGTGATGGGTTTGGTATTCATTTATATTCTTTTTAGTAGCTTTTGAGGATAGTTATTCGATTGGCTTCAATCTGGCTAACACTAGATGGTCCTTCCATTACATAATTTATTCTACCGTTTCGCAAAACTCCCTCTAAGTGAGCTCTGTCTTGCAGTGGTTCTGCGGTCAGCAACTCTTCCGTAGTCCTCAACAATATGTGGATCATTGAGTAACAGAAGATGGGTAAATTAAAAAAGAAGCAATATTCATTAGCCCAGATGCTCCTGAAGTTAGAAGTTCTCTTTTAAATTATTAAAAAGTTATTGTATAATTTGTATTTAATTATTTATATATAACCATGAATGCCTTGTTTAATCAGCACAAAAACAGGTTCTACATATTTATTTAAAAATTTAATAATTATTCATCAAATAAACACTAATAGCAATTTTTGGCATAGTAATGCATCTAAACGGTATTGACTTCCTCGTTTAATCAACATAATTGTAGTAGCGCAGGTAGACAGCACTGACTACATGCTTTAATCAACATCGTTGTATTACTACAGCTAGACAGTAATGATTTACTAGATTAATCACCATCATTGTAGTAGTGCAACTAGACACCACTGACTGCCTTGTTTAATCACAATATTTCTAGTAGTGCAGCTAGAAACCAATGATTGTCTAGTGCAGCTAAACAGTACTACCTTCCTGGTTTATTCATCATCATTGTAGTAGTGCAAGTAGACAGTACTGACTTAGTCGTTTAATAATCAATATTGTAGTAGTGAAACTAGGCGCCACTCACTGCCTGGTTTGATCAACATCATTGTAGTAGTGCAGGTGCACAACATTGACCTCATGGTTTCACCGTTATAATTGTAGTAGTGAAAGTTGACATCACTGACTCCCTTGTTTGATCACCATAATTGTAGTTGTGTGGGTAGACATCACTGACTGCCTGGTATAATCAAAATCATTTTATCAATGCTCTTAGACAATACTGACTTTCTGGTTTAATCATCACTTTAGTAACGCAGCTAGTCAACACAGACTGTCTGCTTTAATCATCATCATCTTGATCCTGTTTTTTGTATTAGTTGCATAGGCATAGTATATGGTAATTTTCTAATTAATCTCCACATTCGTCTTGTTTTATAATTAGACTTTTCATTTTCAAGCCCATTTATGTTCTTTAATGAACTGTTTGTCTAATCTTCAATAGCAGTCATTTAGAAGGCATTTTATTATGTGTATTGACATACATTCGAAAGTTTTTTTTGGCAAATTTGAGAAGAAGACTTCGTATGAATGTACAAGCGAACGAGGGTGAAAGGCCCTTGCGTCTTTTACATCTACAAGATTATGCGTAAAGTTTATCCGTTTACTCGAATTTTCGAAGGCTTTATCAATTATTAATTCAATCTTCAATAACAGTATCGATTGTATTGATAATATCTCGCTACAATTTTAGGCGTTCTTCCATTTCTTCTCGATTCGTTAACCAAATAAAGACAAAATTCAATGCCTCACCGATGATTTCATTGCTACACGTTCGTATAAATCTTGCGCTCAAGTAGCTTCAAACGTGCCTGATGTCATATTAACGAATACACATTGCCTTTCTACTAGGTTCCTCCTTAAACAATAAATTACACTTGTTATTCACTGTTTGCTCTATTGGAGTATTCTGCTTAGTTACTTTGGAGTTTATGACCCTAATAACCAACCCTCTGCCTTTCACATTAAATCCGTTCGATTTGTCAGGCCTATAACGAACGACAGTTATATAAACTGGAGATTAATAAATTCTTTTCTATCAGGAAGCAAAAGTCAGTAACTCTTCGTTGCCATGAGGATTCATGTTGGCATTAGTACTGTCATAAGGACATGGGCTTTTTATAAAACTATTGTGCTTAATACCAGAATATCGGTTTGTGTCTTTCTATGTATTTACATTAGAATTTTTGCTACTGTAAATGGACAATTGTGTGCATTCGTGGATATTTCTTAAGTTCTTAGCTTCCTATCACTGTTATTTTAATTATACTGTTGTTGGACTTTTCTACATCAGTTACAGCAGTTGGCTAAATAAAATTTCTATTTTGCTTTACTTTCACAATAAATTCTTTCTCTGTAGAAATTAAATAACATAAAATGCAACCAGTGATCTATTGTGCATGTCATGAAACGAATTCTACCGGGATATTAAATATGATTTTGTCTAGATTTTCCTTCCTGAAGTTCATGAATATTAATACGGTCATTGATAGCAGCTATTAGCAGAATAGATTTGAGTCTATAAATTTATTTTATTTCATGACAGATTATTGTATATCTTTAGTTCTAGCGATGGTTAGTGTAATATTGCTCGTACAAATGTATGGGTCAAACTTGTTCTTCAGCAAAACTTTCTTTGGCTTTGTGAAAGTGAAAGAAAAAATTATCAGTATATTCGTCGAAAGAGAAAATTTTTTTTCTCCTGGAATGCGAGTCTTTTTGCACTTGGAGAGGGTACTATGAACACTATTATTAGTTATGTTCCTTCTATTGGAATCTTCTTGACTAATGCACTATTTATCTGCCACAACACTCGATTGGTTTTTTTTGAGTCGCAGTCAGCTGAACATCAACATTCATTAAACAGTGGCAAGCCTTATCCTTTGACAAGTTCTTTCTCGCGGCTATTAGATGTGCCATCACTGACCAGAAATCTTCTTGCCGGAAATTATTATTTACAATTTTACTCCCTATAACGTATAAACACTGGAATGGTCGGAAATCAGTTGGCATCTACCGACTTGCAGAGCGCAACTGAGTAGTCTTATTGTTGATTCTGCTTTATCAACATGGGCTTTGCTAGAATCCACTACGTTCTTCGTTTAATTGTGTATGTATGTATGCCAATTAATTTCTCAAATGGACCAGATTGAGTCATTGCCATAACCTTGAAATTTTTTAGAAGGCAGCTACACATGCGCATGCATTTGTGTAAATATGTAAGTATAGGCAAATAGAAATTTGGTCTTGTTCTATACCCACTATATATATTTTTGAAGAATGTGGGACAAATGGACGTTACGATTTCCTATACGAATGTGTATACTGCTGGTTTACTCATTTGTATAAACTATTGCACTATCCAATTGTCCAACATTCCGCACCAAAATATATATTGAGTATAGGGCGTAATATCAGCCCTTACAGATGAGTTGCCAGTAAATACGAAACAAATTTGAACCAGAGATTATATCTTCTGTTCATGCTGACTTTCGTGTATCCTTCTGGTCATATTTGAACTAGGTTGTTACTAGGTGCGCAACACCTAATACCCAATTGCATATATATGTTACATCTCCGCAACATACAGTATCTAAATGTTATATATATATAGGTGGTATATATATATATATATATATATATATATATTTTATTATGTCCATTGCCTTCAAATATTACACAGTATATTTCTAATTAGGAAGAAAAAACATTAATAACAAAGTGGATAAAGGCCATTTATTTCGAGATTACTAAACATCGCTCTACAATCATTCATTTATATACATTCTGGGTTTTCAATTGATTATGCTGGTGGCAACAAATCTGACTCGCTTTTACTTATATTTCTTTTTTTGGCTGATTGGTAAGTGTGTATGCGTTTGTGTTTGTGTGTATGTGCCTGTTTGCCTGTAAAGGTAATTCTCGCTGTATTGCAAAATGATGCCTGAGATCTGGTCATTATTGTATTGATGACTTGAGAATTAACCATCTATGTGCATTATTCGCTGTTACGTTTACGAGTGCTATTTTTCCGAGTTTAGTGTTTCGTTTCACACGCATATATATATCGCCTTTCCTTTAAGTTTAACTGATCTCGTGTTTATGTTGTGCAGTTGGCCTTGTTTCTGTTTTATTTATCCTGGCTAGATCCTTTCCTTCCTAGACCATTATTCTTTTCTACCTTACATGGTTTTGGTTGAAATTATTATTTTTGTCATTTTTATTATTAATAAGTATTATTATAATTCTTGCCTTATTCACATAGCCATGTGGTAGTGAAGCTCCAATTTTAAAACGCTGGTGTACCATTGCTTTTGGACATTGTTGATGATGATGATACTAGCATGACTTATCGTAGCTATACACAGGAAAATAGAATTAGCCGCCAAATTTGTAAAACGTTTAAAAAACGACTGGCATAAGCTAAATCAACTACTTGGGAGTATACATTTGTAATTAAAATTGTCATTTTAACAAAGTTCACATCGCATGACAACGAAGTATTAATAAAATTAGAGTCAGAGTGATACGTAGCAGCTTTTATGACATAGAAAATTCTAAAAACATACGTGGCTGGATTTATATTATTTCTTTAGCATTATCGTCTTTTTCTAAAGTTTTACGAACTTCACTACCATTTAAACAATAATTGATGACGCGGATGGTGGTAACAAATCTTTAAGTCAAGTTTGCGAGCTTCAAATACACACCAATCCCATTGTATTTGACCAATCGTCGGACAACATTTGTTTTTAAAATTCTTATTTGATCAAATATTTCCGACCGGCAATCGGATCTCCTATAAAATACCACATGAGCCCGACGACGGCACCATGACTCGGCGTGTGTTCCCCGCCACAAAAGGGTTCAACAGCCACAGGATTACATGGACTCCTGGACAGTACCCCGTACTTCCGAATGGCGAATGAGCTCTAAACAGCCACCGGCAACCATGCAACTTACTGCTGCCTTGCAGACTGCGCTTGGATGTGCAAAGGTTAGAGGTGCGTCCTCGATCAAAAAGCCGAGTGGTGAGGGGACACCACTTGTACCAAATTCCCAAGAAACTCCATGAAATGTCACAATTCAATGGAGCCGGCTTATCCTCCAAAAGGAGTCAGCCGCAGTAAAGTAAAGTAAAGTAAGTAAATATTAATTTGGTCATTCTGATGCTATATTTTGTTAAGATCCACGGCTAAACGTAGCACAAATGGAAACCTGAAGATTAGAAATGATTCAACTATTGAATGAAAATTTACTAATCCAGAATCATATTATGTGTGTGTGACCTGTTAAATTCTCTGGACTGGTATCTACTTTAAGTTCGCAAGCTCGATTAAGTATTTGCGCAATAAATTGTTGTTTAATTTTCTAAGTGCTTGTTGATTAGCTGTCAATGCAAAATTAAAATAATTCATTTATCATTACGTTTTTTGTGTACCAATGAAGTGGAGATTATTACATTGAATTTTAAATAAGCACGTTAACCTGACTAAAGACGACCTTCAAGTTTTATTTGGTCAAATTGAGTGAATCATCAAGTTTTTTTGGCATTGAATTATTTCATCATTACCATTTTGGCAAAATAGAATTTAAAACTGAAATTTATCTGTATTTTTCGTTATTGTATATGCTTGTATGCAAAAATTAGCGTCGTCAAAAGACAAAGCTAGGTGGTGATAGCTTATGCTATTTTCGTCGAAATAGTTTTCTAATACTCAATTTTAATTCTTTGGTTGATTTTTTGATCAAGTGTTTTTTTTATTGCCTTGTACTTTTTTTAGTTGTCAAATTGCTTATTCGTAATTTGGACTATAACTTGCAAGTGCTTTTTGATACATAGTGGTTTGATATTTCTGGCGTTCAGTAAGTTGACTAGATCAGCTAATTACTTTGGACACAGCACTCTCGCAAAGAACACCATTTATTCGCTAAGCATATTCATTGTTCAGTTGAGGTTTTTGCACTTTGGCATATGCTGTTTTATTCCTTATTGCAAATTATTTGCAAAACTGCACTAGATATTGATTCATTACTGTTTGTAGCTGCCTTGTACACGGGCCTACGCATTGCTTGTAGCAGCTACTGTTGGTGCTTTTTTACGACTTGAAAAGATCATTCATTTTATTTATTCGCACTAGTTTTTTACAGCATGAAATCACCCACTATTACAGAGAACTGGTTTTTCGTCGGTATTAGTATATCCTTCCTTTAATATCTCACCTTGTTTATTACTCCAAAAACATTGGTTAATCTTTATTCTTCATGGTGCATTACCGCCATTTTAATTCATTTCGGTTCTTTTCTAATGTTTCATTAAACTGATCTGGTTAGCTGTCATTTGTTAACGTATCTCGATGTCAGCTTTTATAATAAATTTCAACATAGAAAAATACACGAGAAAAGACGAACGCATGGAAGTACTCAAAGAGGCGGTTAACAAATTTAGCATTACATATTTTTTTATTTTTTCGTATCTTATAACATACTCATCGATATATGACTAGATGGATATGCTTAGGTTAGCATAAAAACTGTAGTCCAGTGTACGCGTTCGTTACTTGCTTACTAGAAATTCACCTTTAGAAACCCACACGACGCCACGCACCAAGTATAGATTTTGTAAAATAAAGTGCAACAGTAGCTATTAGTACCAATTTACAGTATCAGCAGTCGGCTTACTACCTCCTGTTTTTTAAATCGACTAAATTTTACAAAATGAGAAAATAAAAATTCTAATTTTCTGTTCTTTCGGATAATCTCATACTTTGATCTCGAACGATATCAGTCATTTATTTTCGTATTAAGCGTCATGTAATTTTGTTAAATATTTTTGTTATTTGTTTCCTATGAAATACTAGTTATACAATAACCTTAGTGTGAGATATCGACTTTTACTGATGATTAATCTGTAAGCACGTAGCGTATATGCACATGAGTTTAATTTGCTTTCCATACCCGCTTTTCTATTTTTTCCTAATATTATACTATAGCAATACTTACAGGGTACGTCAAGCCTAAAATTTATACGTATAAGTTAGGCCTTCGCTTCAAAGACCGTATAAATGTGGCACTGCTCAACATTGTCAAATTAACGAAATTAACACTTCAAATAAATTCAGCAATTGATAGTTTGCTTTTACGTTGATCCTGGTAAGATGGACTTTAAATGGTAGACAAATCGAACGTTAAATATCGTTGGATGTGCTCGCTTGATGTTGGGTCAATATTTACTAATGTTTCTTTGAAGGGAATTATTTTAAACTGATTATTATATACATGTTGTTGGGTTATTTAATTAATTTTTTATTGTCAACTTTACAGACAGAAAAATAGTGTGCAAAGGGTTCGGATTTTGTTCCTACCGTAGTCGATATTTTTATATGTATGTTGTAACACAAGAAATTTGATTTATTATGTTGAGTAAAACTATACCACCGTTATGTTTATGGTATATTTTTAGTCTGTGCATTCTAAATATCTGCTTAATAAATTAAATGAATGACATCCGAATGTTTGATCTACAATTGAATACGAAGGGGATGATGTTCTAGCTCTTCTTGCTGTGTTGTTCAAACGTAGAACAGACGGCGCATTGTGTAGATCAGTCTTCTATAAGACAATGTGGAGAACACCATATTTATACTTCAACAACTGCTCACTGAAATGGAAAAAACATGTTTTTTAAATCATTGTGCAATAAGGCATTCCACATTAGTTCGTCTGACTTTTCGCAGGAATGAGTTGATTGGTGTGCGCAACACTTATTATCGGTTATTCATCATATTTTATGGATAAGTATAAATCCTACAATATAATGAAATCCCGTCTTGAATATGTGTACTATTGATAAGCAGCCGATGTATATTTACTTACAATACAAAGGTGGAGAGGCGATGAAGTGCATAGATTATCGATTGCGTACCACTTTGCCGTTCACATTTGCCACTGGTTTAGTTTTGATAATGACTATCACTAATCATCCTCTACTTAAATACTGTTTATTGCGAAGAGCTAATATATATGCAAGTATGTATTAGGTATTGCGAACCTAGTAATAAATTCGATCAGTTGTGACCAGAAGGATAAACCGAAGATAGCATGAACGGAAAGTTTGATCTCATGCACTTTCGTTTTGTGCTTACTGACGACTCATCAGTAGGAGCCGGTATTACGCCCTTTAACCACTATATAATTTGGTCACAACTGAATCTAATTATTTTGAAAGTCAAAATCCATCTGTTATCTACATCCAGCGTTAACAGTAATTAGATTTGTACCTCTGCGCAATTATATGCAGGGTGATGCATTCGAAGGTCAAATTCACGCTTGTGAGAGCTCATTTAAACTTGGTTTTTGCATGCAAGTCTCTAGCTGAACATATGTTGTTCTGTTAAAAATACGTCGTCCACAAAACATTTTTAAATTTTAATAAGAACAAAGAGTGTGAGTGTGCTTCCCTACTTGGAGGCTATTGTAATAAATCGACGTTGTCCATAACTGTGAATACGAGAAAAATTTGTTCATGCTCCGGCATAATCATGTGGCTTTCGAAGCCCAACATTAAACTGCGCTTAGTTATGTTTCACTTTTAACACTGTGCATATATTTTTTTTTTGTGTGTGTGGTGTCCTTTTTATGTCGACGGATTTTGAATATTTAATTAAAAATAGCTTTTATGACCTGTTTCTACAATAAATCGGTAGATAAGTTGGAGTGAATGCGCTATCGTATAATTTTGAGCGTTTTTAAAATCATCATATTGGGGAATAAATGCTTTTTTATATAAAGACTATATATGTTTTTAAGGAAAAGAAAGCATTTAATAACAAAGTGTATCTTTATTTGGATGACGGGCAGTTTATTTCGTGAATACTCATCTTAATATTCCTTATTTGTTTTCTTTTTATTAAATAAATGAGAACTAATCTGATTTTCATTTATATTTCTATTTCTTGTTGGTGGTTAATCGCGTGTTGATTTGTGAATGTTTGTAAGTATGTTTCTGTATGCGTGTATTGGTCATTCTTATTTGTTACAATGTTATGTTTGAGACCCAATGTTTCGTGTATCGATGGATTGACTTTTGCCCAGACATTTAATTTGTTTTTTTTTGAGTGTACAAATGTTTTCCCTCCGTATTTTGACCTCGGTATCTCGTTGATCGAGTCTTATGTGGTAATAGCACAGCGTTTCCAGATTGCAGTGTTGATCACTCAAATTGTTATGCAATTTTTGTCATTGCTATTGATGATTGTAATGCTGTATTCATAGTTGTTTCTTCTTCAATTTGTTGTCAATCCGATCGACTGTTTGTTGATATCATTGATAGTCGGGCTCGTCTGGTACAATAAATGTGTTGGTTTCGTGTGATTTGTGGTCAGATGAGTAATCTATTATGTTGACGAACACCTGAATGTCCATACTGGGTACTTTTTCTTTTATATAACGGTCTGTACATTACTAGCATAACAGAAATCTTGTTCCGTTTAAATATAAATTATCAACAGCTCGTGGCTGTTTTTCAAGAATTGACAAGTTGGTTAGTCCACATTCAAAAGGCAATGAATATAATAAAACAGTAAACGATTTAATTAATTATTAACAGGGGAAGTAAACAGAAATAGACGTATTTTGGACCAGAAAAGAAGGCAAATAATTACTAAATGCAATAACAGAAACGAGTTATCCACACGCAAAGCTTAATGTATAAACAAAATACAGTCGGATTTATGCAAGCAGAAAAGCATGTTCTAGTATTGGAGCTTGAACTGCAGGTGACACGTACTGATTGGTTACCCCAAATTCACACTTCATGTTTACATTTTTCTATCTTGTTTTGCCTTTCAATTTATATATAAATGAGGATGAAAAGGCTCTTGTATCTGTTAAAATTTCTTTGTCATTTGGAACATATAAAGTGTTCTATGAATATATATATATATAGTTGTCTGCTATTTAATCACATTAATTCCAATGATGTATATACATGGCAGATTATAAAGCGTTGTCGAATGTTCTCGAAATGAACGTCTATTAATATGAACTAATTTGTTACTAGGTTCGCAACACCTAATACATACTGGCTATTATCCTGTTTGTTATTAAATATGTTTTCTCTTTTTATAAAATATACTGTGTTATATATATTATGTATGTCCTACGTCACATACATTAAAACTGTAGCCTATTAAGGATTTGAAAATAATGGATTATTGATTCCTGACGGCCAACCTTAGGATTCTCTATGAGCTGAAGGTGATGGTATCTTTCGCACTAGATGAATTTCCTTACTGATTCGATTAAATTTCCGTGCAATTAATGAGACTGCTGTGTCTCCTCTAGATGATAAGCCGAGGAAAAGTTTTTTCGTATCCTCTGTATTATAAATGGTCTGATGTTGATCCCTGTAAACTACTCCGGGTAATTTTTTATTAGCGAAACATTCTCAGTTTTCCTAAATCTTTCTCGGTCCTGTGTTCAGATCAGATCTGATTTAATTTGCTAGGTTGTTAATTATGTTTTTGGGTGATTTTGGCACAGCTTATGTTATTGTGTTATTGTCCAGTGGAAGTAGATTTTTATGCATTTCCAGCGTCGAAACATCATTTTCTTCTCGAATAAGTTGGTTGCCCACGAAGAGAAAATTGTTGGCTTTCCCTACCTCGGAAATTAATTCGATGTCTGGATCAACTTAATTGGCCTGTTTCATGATATCTGCTGGGTCTGTTACTTCTGGGATGATTTAGATTAGATCAACTACATACGTTTTCTTAATTATTCACTGGAAAATTTGCTTTTCAAGCTCGTTTTATCAAGATAACGTTCAATACAGCTTTCCATGGCTACACCACTGAACTGCCGGAAATACTAATCTAATTTACATTTTACGCCTGTTATGCGTGCGAATATGGGATCTTTGAGGTCATTAGTGTCTAGGTAATTTTTGAAACTATTTTTAATCACGTCAAACAGTATAGTGCTTTTTTCAATTTAATGTTCGCAAATAAGGATGGTACATCAAATATGATCCTATTGTTAACGTCTCTCTCTGTTATCCTTGAAGAGTCCATGAAGTTATATGTGTTTATGACATTTCTTTTTAATCGAAATAGTTTGAAGTGAACCTTAGCTGGCTTATTTTGCGGTGCACTGATTACTGGCATTAGAGGCCGCAATGCAATCTGCATGCTTTGACAACCTAAACTCATCATATAGTCCTGGTTATTAGTGACATGAATGCTCAAGTTGGGCGCTTAAGTAAAACAGAATTTCATTTAGGTTGAAGATAACTCTAAGCTCGACTCGCAACGATAATGGTGAATGGTATTTGTATAGCTGCGCTGAACATGAACTATATTTAAGTAGTACAAACTTCAGCCGTAGTGTTAGACGTTGTGCTACATGGCGTCCTCCAGCATCCGGACAACGGTGGACTCAAATAGATCATGTACTTATTAGTTATAGATGGCGTGGTTGCATCCAGGATTGTCGTTCTTTTTTGAACACTTATGTCGACTTGGACCATGCGCTTATCTGTTGTAGATTTGCACTAAAATTTTCCGGGAAAATAATTAAGAATAACTCCAATTTGATGTAGGCAAACTCGAACACCCGTCCTTCCGACAAAATTATGAAAATATTCCAAAGGCTAATCTAACTGGTCTAAATGGCGAAAATCCAAATATAATTTGGTCCAAGATAAGTTCCACTATGCACAATGCAGGTACTACTGTATGTGGCATTGCAGGCCCCCGTAAAAATATTCACTGGCTATCTGTAAAATCTATGGAGATACTCGAAATAAGGCGCCAAATTCCACCTGGCTGGACTCATAATAATACCTGTCGCAATATAAGACGCCAACTTAAGCGCAGTCTAAATGTCGATCTCGAAAACTTTTGGACCAGAGAGGCTGAAGAAATGGAAGTAGTTTTCGCGTCAGGTAACAGTCGCTGTTTGTTCCAACTTATCCGCGCAATTGGTCCGAGAAAATCAAAAGTTAGTGAAACTATAAATGATAGTAACAACGATTAATTAACCGATAAAATAAGTCGTCTAGACAGGTGGAATAAACAATTTAGGATCAATTTTCTTGGCCACCCGCGTCAGTTCCGATTCCCGAAAGCATGTCTGCATCAACAATGTCGAATGTTAGTCTGAAGAACCATCCGAGTTAGAAGTACGCGATGCAACCCTATCTCTTAAACGCCGCAAAGCCACAGGCCCCGATGATTTACTTCCGGGCTTGTTTAAGGATGGTGGCGATATAATTTCAGGAGCGTTGACTAAACTTTTTCATACTTTATGGTATAAGGTGTTATGTCCACCTATGTTGGGTGGTCCACGTACATGTATGTCGTCAGTGTTTATCGTCTAGACGAGTCTTAATTATGCCTAATTCTGCAGTTAAATTATTCATTTGAGAAGTCAATGCCTGAATCAACGTTTCCAACCCATCAGAAGCCATTTTAAATGTACAACAAATGCTTTATTTTTACTCAATTATATATAGAATTTTGCTCGCACAACGAGCATCGATTTAATAAAACAAATTTAAACATTAATTAATTTATGTTCACTTCAGCTCTAAGTCTGCTTTTCTCATTGGGTTGACTGCTTCATTCTTATACGGA
The DNA here is from genome assembly GCA_029291075.1 of Eudiplozoon nipponicum. NCBI lineage: Eukaryota > Metazoa > Platyhelminthes > Monogenea > Mazocraeidea > Diplozoidae > Eudiplozoon > Eudiplozoon nipponicum. Next base: position 105,353 of record JAQBSW010001520.1, on the reverse strand, counting down.
CGCTTCTGCGAGAAATTTCTGTTGAAATACTGTCTGCCCTAGATAAGACCCTTTTTTCATTATTTGTCTTAAAGGTGGCCATTGCGATATCTTGCCCCCGCCTAAGGAATCGGCTTTTGCACTCTGCTTAAACGATCCAGTGCAGCAGCTCGTATCCATCGGTATTAACAAAATAGTATTAGGCTCTGCGTCTCCACGCGATACGGGCCCATCATTCACAGCTCAGAAAAGAAGGGCTCGGAGTTTCATGACATAGTCGCCGACCTTTAGGCGAGTGCGTGTCGGTTGCCTTGCATAGCCTTGTCGCTGTGTGGCGCCTACATATTCAGTTAACTGTTTTAGTCGTTCCTGCATATCCGCTATGGTGCAGCGCTCATGGGATCCTTGGATTACAGGTTCAACTGGCAGCCTTATGTGTCCTCCATAGACCATGGTCGTTGGAGCGAATCCTGTAGCTGTTTAGACTGTAAAGCGCATGACCCGCTAGACCAAATGTAATTTGTCTTTCCACGTTCCTGAGCTCTCGTGGCACCAACATCGCAGTACCTCTTTCATCGTCCTATGTGCGCGCTCAGCTGTCCATTGGTTTGTGGGTGATAAGTGTCTGTGCGGGAATGCTTTATGTCAAGATCTTTGCACCACTGATTAAATTGACCAAACCGTGCGCCTTGATCGGTAATACAACTTAGGGAAAACTGAATCGACTGAGCCATCGCTCTAAGAACGTTATAATTTTTTTCATAGGATCTTCTTCAGTGGTACAAACTCGACCCATCGGGTAAACTTATCGACCATGGAACACACAGGACACCCCGCCGCGAGCTACCGGCAGTGGACCTACCAGGTCGATATGCAGAAACTCGTTCTCTGCAGTGGCATTGAAAGCAATCGGAGTGATTTTTTCTCGTTTTTGTGGTTTACAACGTTGGCATGTAGTGCATTGTTGACAATAGCTACGAATTTCTTTTGACATGCCAGGCCAATACAATCGTGACTGCAATGTCTCAATGAGCCGCCCAGCGCCGGGATGTCCTAACGTTTCATGGCAAAAGGCCATTAATTCTGTTCTTATAGATTCTGGCACAAACAATTGCACTGTTTGACCTTCTTTCCACACCAACAGGCCGTTCTGTAGGCTCAACGTTTTATATAGTGCGAACACCACTGTGCCGTTTTTTAATTGATTGACTATTTCCTGACATGTAGCATTTCTTCCCTGTTCTTCAGAGACTTTTATAAGCGGCGAAACCCGCACAGCGGAAATTCTGCTGAGCGCATCGGCCGCCGCATTCTCGATTCCTGCTCTATGATGAATTGATATATCGTACTCTTCTAGTTCTTCAATGGCTCGATGTACACGTTTCTTCTCAATACCTAGTGATCTCCAATGCACTAGCGCTTTGTGGTCGGTAAAGACGTCCACGTGTCCCCCTATGACAAAATATCTAAACTTCCGCAGCGCCCATTGTACGGCAAGTAATTCTTTTTCTGTGACTGTATAGTTCTGTTCTGCCTTAGTGAGTGTGCGACTTATATATTGCGCAGGACGTCCGTCAGCTTGTAACACCGCTCCTATCCCAATATCTGACGCTTCTGTAACAATTGACATATTACCTACCGGGAAAGTCAAAATAGTTGCATCTATTAATTTCTGCTTGCAAAGTACAAACGCTTGTTGAGCCTCCTCCGTCCAACGAAATGGTATCTTGGCACTAGTTAACTGAGATATGGGCTGTTGCGTAACCGCCATCTCTGCGAGGTATGATCTATAGAAATTCACCATACCAATAAACCGGCGCAATTGTTTTCTAGTAGTAGGCACCGGATAATCATTGATAGGTTGTACATTCGAATCTAACGGCATGCATCCGTCCGCTGAGACTAAGTGCCCTAAGAACCGCACTTCTTGACCTATCTGTACCTTTTCTGGATTAAAATGTAATCGCCATTCTACAGCTTTGGCCAACATCTTCTGCAGCCTTACACGTAATTCGTGTTCAGTAGTGGCCCATATAATAACATCGTCTACGTAAGCTGTTGTACAAGTTAAGCCAGACACGAACGAGTCCATCATTCTTTGGAACACTTTCGGTGCGTTTTTAAGGCCAAATGGTACCCGGGTGAATTGAAAATGACCTTGGGGTACTTGTACCGCTAACTTCCATCGGTCTTCGGACCGCACGCCTATTTGCCAAAATCCCTGTTTAAGATCAAGCACGGCAAACCATTTGCTTCCCGCTAGCTGTAAGAACAGATCACGCAGAGCCGGCATGGGATACGGGTCCGGTTTAGTTACTGAGTTCAATTGCCTAAAATCAGCCGCCGGTCGGAGCGAACCATCGTTTTTCGTAACATAAACCATCGGAGCACGAAAAACAGATGATGACGGTTCAAGAACGCCGGCTTCTATCATTTCTTGGTTTGCTCGAGTCGCTGCTGCTAATTTCTTTGGAGGAGCACCATATACTTTTGGTGGTTCGTAACCGTCATTTAGTTCTATCCATAGCTTAAACTGTTCGACCGTCGGCCCTGGACGCTCGCTACAATCAGGCAGTTGGAATATAATGTTATATTGGGTTTGAAGATTTTTGCACTATCCAGGCAGACAACTGGTCTCCTCCTGCATCTTAGGGGTACATATAGACTTTATTGAACTTATTCCCTCAGGCCGCGATAGGCATACACGTTTTTTTGACAGTCTATCGTCTTAACCCATTTTCTAATGAAATCAAGTCCCAATAAGGGCGTTTGCATATTCGAAACAACAAAAGACATATGATAGACATTTTCATTTAATAACAACTTCGTGTCCCACTTGCCCACAGCCACCATCGATGCGCCCGATGCCTGATATAAACTTGCTTTCGTAGGTTTTACATTGTTCAATGGCCAAGTCAATGGTAGTACTGACACATCAGCTCCAGTATCCAATTGCATTATTACTGGCTGTCCGTTGAAGAGTTCTAAAAATTTAACCTTAATGAAAATTCTTACATTTGGCAATTTTTCCCACACTTCCTTTTCTTCAAAGACCATCTGGTTCGGACCACTTTTTTTTTGTTCTGCTGGTCTCCATTCGATCTACCCGTCGGAGCCACCAAAGGATTAATATTTGTGCCCTGCTCTCTCCCCCTTTGTTTGTGAGATTGTGCACTCTGTTACCCCACTGCACTGGCCGTTCTCGAGGGGCAGTACATGGGTTTTGCTGACGCTTATACGCCGTATTCGTTGGAGCTGGAGTCCTTATATACTGACTTTGGTTCCAGGCCACTGGCTGTTGCCTTCTGTCGCGGAACTGTTTATTATGCCTCGAAGAATTCCAACACGGTATGTCGCTACTGTCAGATGTCGTAACTGGACCCATGCGTGGAGATGCAGCTGCCACTTTGTTTGTCATTATGGCCGAACTTTGAAGAGCCTGAAGTCTCTCTTCAAGGCCTCTCTGGGAGCTGCATATTTCACCGTATCTGGTAGGATCCAGCAGCATGAACATGATGGCCTCATGTGGTTGCAAGCCGGGTGAAGACTCGGTAAGCTTCGAAAACCACCGCTTGATACGTGCCATGGTATCCATGGGTATCTCACCCATTAATGGCTTCAGGCTGTATAATTCTAAGAACACTTCCTGAGGCCTGTCCCGGAAACGATCCAACACGCGTCTTTTGTATTCTTCATACGTGAGGTCAACTGGCAATTCCAATTGGACTGCTACTGTCCGGTCCACTAATTCCTGGACAGCTACACGCACAATAGGTGCTTCCAATTTTTCGAACCACAACTGTGGCCTTTCCACATCTAGTGGTGCCAACATCGGCTTAAACTCTGATGACGGTCTGAAATAACTCGTCGATTCGGCTGAAAACGCCGGCATATTTCCTCCTGATTCCTTTTCGGCGCGGTCGCCATTGTTATGTCCACCTATGTTGGATGGTCCACGTACATGTATTTTTTCAGTGTTTATTATTAGCATATCGTCTAGACGAGCCTTAATTATGCCTAATTCTGCAGTTAAATTATTCATTTGTGAAGTCATTGCCTGAATCAACGTTTCCATACCCATCAGAAGACATTTTAAATGTACCACAAATGCTTTATTTTAACTCAATTATATATAGAATTTTGCTCGCACAACGAACATCGATTTAATAAAACAAATTTACACATTAATTAATTTATGTTCACTTCAGCTCGAAGTCTGCTTTTATCATTGGGCTGACTGCTTCATTCTTATACGGGCGCTTCTGCGAGGAATTTCTGTTTAAATAATGTCTGCCCTAGATAAGACCCTTTGTTCATTATTTGTCTTAAAGGTGGCCATTGCCACAATTATGTCAAGAATATTTGATATATTTATATATATGAATGAATAATTTTGATAAATAAAGGACATATTTTAAATACACATTTTTACAGATTATAAAGAATTTAACAAAGGCATAACCTAGAGTAATCTTGGCTAATTTAATATAGTGCTGTTCAGTATTAGTATTACATACACACACACACAAATATATATATATATATATATATATATATATATATATATATATATATATACCTGATGGAGCGTTGAGTTTATACTAACAAAACATGAAAGATAAAAATCCTTTTATCCTATTTCAATTCAATATATTTTACCCGGATTCCATATCTTGTCGAAAAGTGGTGTGCCCACAAAATTTGTTAATATTATACGAGCTCTTTACACAAATACTTCTGGTCGCGTTAAGGTCTACAACGAATTAACGCATAACTTTACAACAAGCAGTAGTGTTCGTCAAGGTTGTCCACTTTCCCCATTTTTGTTTAATTTTGTAATAGATGCTATTTTGACAAAACTCTCCCACACATTCAGAATGCTGGAGTTGAAGTTCTCCCGGACGATAAACTAGTCTATCTTGACTATGCGGACGATATCGTTCTATTATTCGACAATCAGGATGCTGCCCAGGCCACCTTGAATAGATTAACAGACGTTGTTCCGTCTTTCGGTATGAAATTCGAACCCTCTAAATGTAAGATACTGTTACAGGATCACCCACCACTCACTCCAACGTTGCGACTGCAGAATGAAGATCTTGACATAGTCGACAGGTTTACATATCTTGGGAGCTCTATCAATAACGTAGGCAATATGTCTGACGAGGTGAGAATACGGATCGCGAAAGCTAGAGTAGCTTTCTCGAACCTTCGTCATTTATGGAGAAACGCGAATATTTCATTTTGCCTTAAAGGTCGTGTTTACAATGCATCTGTACGCGCAGTCTTACTATACGCTAGTGGAACTTTGCCTCTTAGAGTTGATGATCTGAGACGCTTACAGGCATTCGATCATCGTTGTTTGAGAAGTATAGCACATGTTGGTTACCACCAACGAATAACTAACGTTGACATCCGTAGACGTATTTTTGGATCTGACAATAAGTGCTCGTCTTTAGAAAAGCAAATAAGGCTCCATCAACTTCGTTGGCTCGGTCACGTTTTGCGTATGCCCTCATTCCGATTGCCCAGTAGAGCTCTGTTCTCTCATCCAGCACCAAATTGGCGTAAGAAGCAAGGTGGGCAGATTTCGACCTGGCAGAAACAATTGAAGTCACTTACATCCAAATTGGGTAGTATAGGACCCACTCGTCTGTCAGGATGGGGTCCTCGTGCACATCATAGTTCTTGGTTAGAACCCCTTAGCGATATGGCATCGAATCGAGCTCAGTGGCGATCTTGTTGCAGATGTCTAGTAGAATCATCTTCGCAACTTTCTTTTCTTAGTAGGGCAAAGTTAGCTGCGAGGTTTGGTTTGTTTATGACGTGATACAGTGAAAGCCGCAAGGAAGCTGTATTGCTGATGTTGCCTTGCCTTGAATGCTAACTTGGCCATAATGGTGTTGTGGAGAAGTTTAGTTTACCTCATTTATGTGAGTTATCCTGATAAATTTACTCATAGTAACAAGGTATTTCTTCTCTCTCTGCCTATCTCTCTCTCTCTCGTAAATCTCACTAATAATTTGTCTAAATTCACTTATATACTTTTTCACTCCTTATGGTTATATGACAGTGAAAAATTATTCACTTTTGACTTTTGTGTGGCTGGACATGATGATGATGAAACTCATCAAAAATGCGTTACGAATACATTATTACAGGTCATAACCAATTAAATGAAAGTCTTTTCTAAAGTCAAACTACAAATACAGCAATGGCCAGATCTTAATGACCACTTTAAAATACAATACACGCACTCATATACAAACAGACAGGAACATACACTCTCACTCACAATTCAACATACAATTAACCAACGAAAAGATATAGAATTACAATTAAAAATCAGGTTAAATCTTAGTCACATAATAAAATGAAAACTTAAAATGCATACGACCGGAAGATTTTAATTTGCAGACGAATATAATAAAAAAGAAAATTAGCCACGATAAGCATTCATTTTTTTATTAAATGGTTTCTATAAAACATATATAACCATATATATATATATATATATATATATATATATATATATATATACTACAGAGGATACCGTCGTAAAGACCATCCCCTCTTCAACGTGGTACGACGGTGTCAACCATGTCTCGATGGCCGATCGTACATGGGCTAACGGGGCTATGGCGGTGGTGTCACCAGGGCGTGGTGGATTTCCAACCGGCAATCGGATCTCCTATAAAATACCACATGAGCCCGACGACGGCACCATGACTCGGCGTGTGTTCCCCGCCACAAAAGGGGACAACAGCCACAGGATTACATGGACTCCTGGACAGTACCCCGTACTTCCGAATGGCGAATGAGCTCTCAACAGCCACCGGCAACCATAAAACTTACTGCTGCCTTGCAGACTGCGCTTGGATGTGCAAAGGCTAGAGGTGCGTCCTCGATCAAAAAGCCGAGTGGTGAGGGGACACCACTTGTACCAAATTCCCAAGAAACTCCATGAAAACTCCATGAAAATGTCACAATCTATGAATACCGTTCATGCTACGGCGTCCCCGGCAAGCGACGCGCTCTGTGCTCCCCCAGAGGCTAGGGTGTCAAGTGAAAAGCTATCTGGTTTTATCAGCGCGAAAACACCTATCTATTTCGGGTGTTGGAATGTTCGAACACTGCTTGATATCGGTAGCCAAGCAATCACGGCCAAATCTTTATATGACTACCAAATTGAAGTTGCATGCCTGTCTGAAGTCCGACTGCCCGGCACAGGTCCAACGAAGATAAAAGTACCGTCGGCAGAATCAACGTACTTGATGCATCACAGCGGACCAGTTGACGGGTCAGGACAACACGGTGTAGCCATTCTACTTGGTCCTACGGCGCAGAGAGCCATGCTGGCTTGGAATCCTGTATCACCGAGGATCGCAACGGTACGACTGAGAGGGAAGCCTTTCAACATCACAGTGGTAGCCGTCTACGCACCAACCCTCGCAGCTGATTCAGATGTAAAAGATGAGTTCTACGACCAACTCCAAGAGACTATCAACGGAATTTCCAGAGGCGACATACTGTTTGTCGCTGGTGACTGGAACGCACGAACAGGACCTTCTGACTCATCCACCAGACACATACTGGGAAAGTTTGGTCTAGGTGAACGCTGCGAGAACGGAGCACGACTTATCAGCTTTGCAGATGTCAACCATATGTGCGTTACCAATACGCGTTTCCAACACCCTCGGAAGCATTTGCTCACCTGGTATTCAAACGATGGTCACACAGCCAATCAGATCGACTACATTCTGGTACGGTCGCGTTGGATGTCTTCTGTCGAAGATTGCAGGTCATACCGAGGAGCTGAAACTGGCAACCGAGGAGGGTCCGACCACACTCTAGTACGTGCCAAATTGAGGCTTCATCTCAAGTCCCGACGGCGCCGTCAACCTACGAGACGCTTGAATGTTGCAACCCTAACGGACCCATCCCGTTGTACAGCACTATCTGCCTCAATCACTGCAAAGTTGACTTCCGCTGACGAGATTATAATGTTATATATATATATATATATATATATATATATATATATATATATATATATATATGTTGAGAGAGAGAAAAAGTGAGAAAAAAATTACGTCGTGAAAATTATTGATCTATAAAGAAAATATTTTCTGCTATTCCTACTAAACCTAGTGTAGTCTAACCTAACTATTGATTAAACAATCATTGATTGCGCGGGTGATGATAACAATTCTTTAAATCAAGTTTGCGAGCTTGAAATAAACACAAATCCCATTGTATTTAACTAGTCTAAATAAATAAAGATTTGGTTCGGCCGAAGGTTTCGCGCACCATATTCTGGAGCATGCGAGCCCAAGTTCGAGCCCTTTCCTCGACAAATTCTGAAAAGTACGTCATCAGATCCCAATAAGGATGAAACCGGTCTACTGGACGAATTGCCATTTTTACACTATAAAATTCTTTCTTTATACTAATAATGGGACAGATGTTCAGATCAAGATCGCAGCCCTGGTTATAGCGACATATCTATTGGTTGTTGTACCTTTACATTTTACTGCTTTGCATTGTGTATAAGATTATTTTATTTTTATAGCACCCTCTACTGATATATATATATATATATATATATATATATATATATTTGTATAGTTATATAATTTTTTCTCAACGAAGAGAGCGATAATCTGGCTTTAAGAGAAGAACTATTATGCTTCGTGGGACTATAATACCAGTGTTGCTTTCTTAATATCATTCCACTTTTTCTTAGAATTAACATCTCTGGCCTTAGTACATCCAACTTATTTTTAATGTCATTTTGATTGTTTAAATAACATTTTGGATTGATTTTAATTAAAATTAACTTTTATTTTTCTTTAACAATCTTTCTTTAACTAATTTTTATCGCCAATTAAGACAACATTAGTTTCCGAATAAATTAACGATAAACTATTTGGCCTTTTATTAAAATTCAATAGAAACGCCAATGACTTTAGCAGCTAAACTGAATAAACCACGCGAAGTGATGCTGGCATTGGTGGCCGGGGGTGCGCATTTAGATTACAGAGCGACAGATGGTTTTACACCTCTTCATAGGGCGTCTGCCTGCGGCAATTGCGAAGCAATTAAGGTGAGTTCAAATTTAACTCTTGGATTTATTTTCGACTAAGGATAATACTTTTCAGAGTGTAATTTATGTGAATGCTAACATTTTATTACATACAATTAAACAATCATTGACTGCGCGGGTGGTGGTATTAATTCTTAAAATCAAGTTTGTGAGCTGGGAGTAAACACCAATCCAAGTTTATGTAACCAGTGGTCAGAAAACATAACAAAACTACCGCCAGTCGCATGCATTGACGCGTTTTGATCTTCCACGATCATCATCAGAGTACTGCGAAAAACTGACTGGCGAGGATCAAACCGTATATATACATATATATATATATATATATATATATATATATATATATATATATATATATATATATATATATATATGGAAGCAAAATTAGATATGCGGCTCTCACTTCTAGTAGTCTCTTGCACATTGTAATTGACCGGAAACGTCATCTGCTCCATCTCTATGCCGTCACGAACATTAACTTAACGCAGCTTTTGTAATATGTGTAGAAATTATTCAATTAAACGTTTCTTGATTGCACAGGAGGTGGAAACAATTCTTTGAATCAATTTGGCGAACTTGATATAAGCGCGGGCAGTTAGTAAAGAAGCTGAACAAATTGAAGTAAGCCACACTTATTATTGTAATAACGCGAAGAGTTCGCCCTCCACGATGGGCTACACGTGGTCATCATAGTTCTTGCTTGGAATCAATGCGTGTTAATATCGGATAACACGCAATGACGACTTTGTAGTGCTCCAGTTGTCATCGTATTCTTTAACGTTTTGTCTTTTTATGGCATATTTCGCCTCGAGGCGTTGTCGCTTTTTGCATTGACATTGTTAAAAGCACAAGGTGAGTTGTTCTTTCGATGACGTCCAGTCTTGAAATTCAATTAGTGCGGTGTTTGTGTTGTACGGATGTCAGATATGGACTCGTGTCCATTTCTATTCACTTTTGCATGTGCTTGTTACCGTTGTTTAGGTTGTTTAGTAGTGAAGCCACTGATTTAAATACTTGTTTAAATGTGTTTTTATGATACCACTGATGATGATTGTATAAAATAAACCAGACAATTAGCTAGCCATAACTTTAATAGGTAAAAAAATCCGCCGTCGCGTTTCCACATGTCTTGTGCGACACCTTACAGAAGTATGTTTTCTTTGTTTATTGTCTGTTGATTGTATTTAGAAACTAATAATGTGCATTGTATTTACTTCCATACAAAGGTAATATCCTACAATTTGTGGTTTTCCTTTTAATTATTTCCTCGGAATAGTCTTTTACCAACTAAAATGTTCTATCCTAGATGGATTACCATCACTCAGATATGTAAACAATTAAACAATCATTGATTGCGCGAGTGGTAGTAATAATTATTCAAATCAAGTTTGCGAGCTTGCAGTAAGCACCAATCCCATTTTATTTGATCTTCCATGATCATAATCAGAGTATGACAGCAAACTGACTAGCGAGCATCAAACCGCATTGCATATATATATATATATATATATATATATATATATATATATATATATATATATATATATGGAAAGCAAAATTAGATATGAGGCTCTCACGATTTAGATGCAGTCACGAACATTAATTGTTTGCAGCTTTCGCCACACACACAAACACGTATATACAGACAATGCAATTAAATAATAATTGATTGCGCGGGTGGTGGTAACAACTTTTTAAATCAAGTTTGCGAGCTTGCAGTAAATACCAATCTCATTGTATCTAACCATTCGTCGAACAACATAACAAAACTACCACTAGACGCACTCACATCTTCGTTACGAAGATTGAACATTGACAAATTTATGCATTTGGTACGGCGGCCCAGTAATAAGTCGGATCCTATACGGATCATATTGATACGTTTGAATCAGCATCAGAAAAATCTGTAAATCCAGTGTAGCTTGTGCTTCACACATTCTGGCTCCTCGTCACTAGAAGCCGACTTGTGATTTCGTGCGAAGCCAGAAAATGGTTCTGTGGCTGCATTAGGTAATCAGATTGGTTGTTATTCTCAAAATACACGGGGTAAATGCTCTTTTCAGTGTCTGCATGATTTGATGCTTTATTGTGAATGACCATGCGTGTCGGCGATTTCACCGTCAGTTTCTTTCACGTTACTTGACTAACAATATAGCCGTTTAGGATGTGCAGAGCTGGCTAGTGAGCACGAAGCGTATTAGTCAATGAATTTGCACGTTTTGGTAATATTGACGTTGATATGCCACCTAGCCCTGTATTATCCAACAATGTTCGACGACGAGTGGTTAAATACAATGGGATTGGTGCTTACTTCAAGCTCGAAAACTTGATTCAAAGAATTTTTACCACCACACGTGCAATCAATTACTGCTTAATTACCCAACATGTTGCTAGTTAAACGAACATTGGTTGCGCGAGCGGTAATAGCAATTACTATAATCAAGGTTGCGATCTTGATATAAACACCTGACTCATTAAGTACATACATTTGTCTGTAGAGCGGCAGGATGGCTCAGTGGTTAGAGCACCTTATTCTGAACCAGGTTCGAGCACTGTCCACGACAAATTCTAGCAGTACGTGATGAGTTCCCAATAAGGACGAAACCGGTCTTCAATTCTTCGTCTATACTGATAAATGAATGTAATTAATGGGTCAGGTGTTTATATCAAGTTCGCAACCTTGATTATATTAATTTTTGCTAGTTACACTCCTATTAATAGACCAATTTTACCAATCAAACTTACTCTTTTCATCTTTTTCAAAGAGGCAAAATATCCTGAAGTAGGGATTTGACCAAAATTTAATTTCTGTTATTTTATGGTTAGTGTGTTAAATTCTTTTTTACTACGAAAAGTTTGTCTCTTAAAATAACCATCGTCATTCATTAACATGCAAAAGACAAAAGTGACTGAAGTTTCCCTGCCATACAACCATAAGAAGCGAATATATATATATATATATATATATATATATATATATATATATATATATATATATATATATATAAAATCATTATATAGGCACAAATTTTTAGTGAGCTTTACGAGAGAGAGAGAGATAGAAGGAAAGGGCACTTCGTTACTATGGGTATATTTATCCAATTAACTCAAAGAAGTGAGGCAGACTAAACCTCTACACAACACTATTATGTTCAAGTCAGCATTAGAGCAAGTCTGTTGATATTGTTTATGTGGGAGAATAGTAACCCGTCCTGAGTTGTGCTGAATTGATGACTCTCTGTTGAAAATAGATGCTGCACTGTCCTGGTAATTTGAATTTGTATTGTCCTACGTGGCGGTGGAGCGAATAAACTTCCGCTATGAATGGATGATTAATTTTCGTTAAAAAAAACAGCACAACTCTGATCGGTGGTTGATCTCCATTTACAAGTACGCATCGAGTTCTTCTTCGTGGAGGCTGCGTCATCGATCATACCAACCACTGGAAATGAGGTGCAATCTAATCTTTGCTGACTGGTGACGTTAAATTAGAGGCCTTATGATGAAGCGGAAAATAACGTGTCGAACCGTCGCCAGTCAACAAAGATTAGATCGTGCCTCATTTCCAATGGTTGGTATGAACGACGTTAAAACCTTCGGAGGCAAGGGACGAATCGGCGCCCAGCTACCGCGAAGACTAATTTGATGTGCATTTGGAAACGGAGATTAATCGGATATTCATGAATTGGGTAAACTGGAATTAGCCTACGATATTGAAGAACGACCATGAGGACAGATCGGCTATAGGTGACGTAACAATTTGTGCTGGCATTTTATACTGAAAACATGTCCAAAGTGGTAAATGTCTCTTTCCTATTAGCTTACATAAGACCGGGAGTATATGCCAATGCAATTGTGTATTAGGCATTGCACACCTAGAAAAAAATCGATCAAATATGACCATAAGGATAAAACCAAGTCAGTATGAACTAAAAGTGTAATCTCATGCACATTCACTTCGTGCTTACTAGCGAATCATCATTAGGAGCCGGTATTACATCATTTACCAACTATATGTTTGGTTGAGGAATGTGGGAAAATTGAACGGTACGATCTGCCAGGGTGGCTCAGTGGTTAGAGCACCAGATTTCGAAGCAGACGTGCCCAGGTTCGAGTTCTGTCCGCGGCAAATTCCGGCCAGTACGTGATGAGTTCCCAATAAGGACAAAACCGGTCTACAGGATGAAATGCCTTTTCTACACTATACAATCCTTAGTTTATACTAACAAATGTGAGTAACTAATGGGCCAGGTGTTCATAACAAGTTCGCAACCTTAATTATAGCAAATTTTATCACCGCACGCGAGATTAATGTTCATTCAAAATATATGAATGATTTGCATGTCCAAACTAGTGTCTCCGGTTTCAAAGCCCATACATGGCAATTAGGCCTACCACTGATGGTCTCACAGTAAGGACGAAATCTACCTAGTTGACGAACTGCAATTGCTACATTTTACTATATATATATATATATATATATATATATATATATATATATATATATATTAGACCACCCATTTTGAATCATATTAATCACCCTTTAAAAACGATTATCCTTAACTGTATGCAAGTAAATTTTATTTGAAACCAGATTTGGAATGTTTATTTGTTATTTATAGAGGAAGAAGAAAAGGAAGTCCCAATAGTTATCTAAGGTAGTTTCTTGCTAAATTGTATGTTTAGTGTGTGTGTGTGTGTGTGTATTCGTATATATACATGGATACGTGTGCATAATCATGTACACTGCTTCTCTACAGACGATAAAGGCTTGTTTGATTGTGGTTGGTAATGTTGCCGTCTTCTTTTTTAATGCTTTTTATAATAACATCATAAAGCTGTGCTGTCACGTTTGTTTATAATTTAATACTCTCAATCAATGAAGGGTAAACAAAGCATCAATTGGATCCAGTAAAGACGAGCAAGCAATTGAAATACAAAATGTTCACATAGTTTTGTTGTGCCAGAAAAACAATAACCACAACCACCTAACCAACTGAGTTAGGCCAGAGTGTGTTTGTGTGCGTGTGCGTGTGTGTTTCACGCGCTGGTTGTTTATTTATCCTTTTCGAAGTGTGTCACTTTTCTCTTTTTAATCAAGATCATTGTACACTTAAGCCAAAATTCATTCTGAAATACACTAGTCTGCTTCCACGAGCGTCTGGCAAATGGGGAACGGTGTTGTATCGTGGATTGTATCGAAAAAGTCAATTTATTTATGTGGTCGACAAGCCTGTGGTGTGCTTGCCTCGCGGTGGGTAGTAGGCTTCTCGAAGGCGATGGGCAAAAATAGTTTCCAAAACGCGTGTCGTGTCAAATACATTTACCTCTTCGTCAGTTTCGGCTTACGAACCTGTTCCATCCTCTCTCTATTGACTCTCGTTTAAATTCTGGCGTCTAGCCAGCGTCGTTTTTGCCACACAGATGAAATAACATCCTAGTGTGAACAGCAAAGTGCTGTCAATTGAAATCGTAGAAACATTATCGGCAATACGCTAAAGAATCGTTTTTAGCATAAAACTAAAAAGGCCAATGCAGTCGGCTATAATTAGAGGTGGAAGGATGTGAAGCAAAATTAATGCCATCTTTCGTAATTTTTATAATGAAATAATTTCCGTCGTGCTCCGATGATGATCATCATGGAAGGTCGAGACGCGTCAGCGCGTCAGCGCGTGTGACTGGCAGTAGTTTTGCCATGTTGTTCGACGACTGGTTAAATACAATGGGATTGGTGTTTACTTCATGCTCGTGAACTTAATTTAAAGAATCATGAAACCTTTTCTTTAAATCAAGTTTGCGTGCTTGAAGTAAACACCAATCCCATTGTATTTAACCAGTCATTGAACAACATAACAAAACTACCGCCAGCTGCAACGCACTGACGCGTTTCGACCTTCCATGATCATCATCAGAGTACGACGGCAAACTGACTATCGAGGATCAAACCGCATTGAATATATATGGAAATCAAATTTAGATATGCGGCTCTCACCTCTAGCAGTCTTGCATACATTGAACTTGACTGGAAATGTCGGCTGCACAATTTCTATGCAGTCACGAACATTAACTGTTTGCAGCTTTCGCCACATATACATATATAGGCAATACAATTTAAACAATAATTGATTGCGCGGGTGGTGGTAACAATTCTTTAAATCAAGTTTGCGTGCTTGAAGTAAACACCAATCCCATTGTATTTAACCAGTCATTGAACAACATAACAAAACTACCGCCAGCTGCAACGCACTGACGCGTTTCGACCTTCCATGATCATCATCAGAGTACGACGGCAAACTGACTATCGAGGATCAAACCGCATTGAATATATATGGAAATCAAATTTAGATATGCGGCTCTCATCTCTAGCAGTCTTGAAACCTGGCTGTCTGTATTAAACCTGAAAATATATGTTAAGCTAATTTAACAAACATGAAGACATGAATGCGCACGGTCACGTATGTACATAATCAAGGATATATATATATATATATATAAAATATATATATATATGTTTGTGTGTGTGTGAATGTGTGCGTACGTATGTGTGTATTACAATCAGCATAAGCCGAAAAAGGTATTAGGTAGCAAGAGAAATTCATCTTGTAGAACAGTTCTGTTCTGATTAGAAACTCTTCACGCACAGTTTATGGTTATCTGCTGACGGGATTCAGACCGGGACACATATCCGTCTATTTGATGAGATGTCTTGGCTTCCTGATGCCATGTTTACTTTATACTAGCAAAATATGTCTTCCGTCAAAGTCTGTCAATTAGATTTAAAATAAATATAATTGCACATCAGAGTGACTAGTTATGATTTCAGATCTTAAGAAATTGCAAAAAGTTACCACCTAAAGCGAAGGCCAACCAGAAATGTTAGTTAGTGTATGAAATAAAATTTTGTGCAGCGTTCAGCATGAATGTGGCAGTGTATAGTCTCAGACTTCGTCAGCAGCAAATTATGGATAGTGCTTGACTAGTTCCCAATACGAAAGAAAGCTGTCTATTGGATGAATTGAAACAAAGACAGCATGAACAGAAAGTATAATCTCGTGCACATTCGTTTCCTGCTTACTGGCGACTCATCAATAGGAGCCGGAATTACGCCCTACACCCACTATATATTTGGTTGGGGAATGTGGAAAAATAGGACGGCAAAATCTCTAATACGAATGGGTAAACCTACTGGAGTGAAGCTATCATTATATAAAGTCTCGAAATGCGACTTCTACACAAACTCATTCTATATATATATATATATATATATATATATATATATATATATATATATATATATATATATATATATACCAAGTCTGTAAAGGATACTGACACTTTGACTATTGTGTCAGTAACCGAAACCAACATTATAGTAACGAAAGGGTACATGGTACTAACATTATGTTTGCCGAGTTGGTACATGGTACCAACATGATGGATATCAATGTATGCTATAGTTAAATACTTATGCTATAGTTCACCGAAATTGAGAATTACAACTATTTCTGAACACCTGTTACTCCAGTAAATCGATACACTCTGGTCTTGATTAATTGACTTTGCTACGCACAATAATGCTTTTTATACTGAAAAAATATATATTTAAAATTTGGTATTATATTTCAAATATATATATATATATATATATATATATATATATATATATATATATATATACTTGTTTAGCTTTAATTGGGCGTTCATGAATGGTTTCCAGAATTTTCGAGATCGGAATTCTAATCGAAACACGTTTTAAGAGTTCTTCATGTCATCCAATGCGCCACTCAGACTGCAAACTACCTACAATATTTTGTTTTATGACTCTTCTGATTTTTTTATTAGTCTTTCCTTCAGTTTGAGACTATTTGGCATCGCTTTTTGCATATAGGTCCAATTGGCCTCCTCCAAAATTTAATTATAGGGCTGACAGCATGCCATCTGGAGAAGTGATATTCAATTAGCGTATTGACTGGATTTTAGTATATAATCCTACTAAGCTAGATATTTAATAAGGTGGGACATGCAATTCATCAAGTAGGCCGATTCTTTCTTTACTGGGTGCACATCAAGTACTTGCTAGAACTGCCACGACTGGGTCTCGAACCAGGGCAGATTTGCTACAGATTTTTGCAACTCATTACATGTGCCAACCAAGCCGCACATTAACTGTAATTTTTGGTTATAGACCAACAGTTGGTGACAATTGGTTGGCATCGCGGTTTGATCCAACAAAATAGTTTTATCGTCGTGCTCCATTGTTTGGTTGTAATGTCTGAAACGTATCCCTGCGTGTGCTCTACAGTAGTAATTTTATGATAATATTTATTGTTGCTTATGTGAATTTTGCATATTTTATATATAACTTATTATTATAAAACATCCAAATTAAATCCTTGACAATTTAACAATAATTGATTGCGCGGGTGGTGGTAACAATTCTTTCAATAAATTAAGTTTGCGAGCTTGAAGTAAACACCAATCCCATTATATTTAACTTGTCGTCGAACAGCATAACAAAATTACCGCCAGCCGCAACGCACTGACGCGCTTCGACCTTCCATGATCATCATCAGAGTACGAAGCCAAACTGACTATCGTGGATCAAACCGCATTGAATATATATGTAAATAAAATTTAGATACGCGGCTCTCACCTCTAGCAGTCTTGCATAAATTTAACTTGACTGGAAACGTCGGCTGCACAATTTCTAGGCAGTCACGAACATCAACTGTTTGCAGCTTTCGCCACATATCTATATATAGGCAACACAATTTAACAATAATTGATTGCGCGGGTGGTGGTAACTTTTCGGTACAGTAATGTTGGTATCGGTTACTAACACAATATATAACAGTTAAATATTGTCTGTTGCGAAGAGCTAATATATAAGCAAGTATGTATTCGTTGTTGCGAACCTAGTAAAAAATTAGTTCAGTTGTGACCAGAAGGATAAATCAAAGGCAGCATGAACAGAAATAGTTGTAATCCTCAATTTAGGCGAACTTTAGCATAAATTGATATACATCATTTTAGTACCATGTACCTTTTCGGTACAATAATGTTGGTATATGTTACTAACACAATAGCCATAGTGTAAGTATTCTTTACAGACTCGGTATATATATTATATAGTGTGAGTTAGCGTTGAAATCGCATTGTAGTAGACTGTATATGATGTTAGCTTCACTATTGCAGGTTTAAACGTTCGTCTAGGAGATAGTACTGTCCTATTATCCCACATTCTTCACCCAAATATATAGTGGTTAAAGGGCGTAATATCGGCTCCTACTAATGAGTCGCCAGTAAGCACGAAACGAACGTGCATGAGATTGTACTTTCCGTTCATGCTGTCTTTGGTTTATCCTTCTGTTCAAAACTGAGCTAATGTGTTACTATGTTCGCAACACCTAATACATATTGGCATATATATTGGCTCTCCGCAAAAAACAGTATTTATCTATCATGTGGATATTTTATAAGAATCTGTTATCTAACAACGTATTCCTAATTGAGTAAAAAACTTATTGAGCGTAAATACCTTCCCAATTTCAAATCTATATAGAAAAAATTAGATAGACAATTCATGCTTATCAAATTCGATTATATTTATACTTCAGCTTACAAAAACACTAGAACTAAAATATATATATATATATATATATATATATATATATATATATTTATATATGTTTGTGCATAATATATGTATATAAATGTATGTATGTGTATATATATATTTATATGTAGATATATGTATATATATATGTTGATATATGCATATATACGTATATATATGCATACATATAAATATATATATATATATGTGTATATAGTATAGATATATATAAATATGTATATTTATCTATATATATACATTTATATGTATAGATATATTTATAAGCATATATATGCTTATATGGTGTATACATGTATATTCAGTATGTATATGTATATGTATGAACATATATGTATAGATTTGTATATATATATAGTATATATATGTATACATATATATATATATATATATATATATATATATATATGTATATATATGTATATATATGTATATATATCAGAGCAAGCACTGTTCATCATCGAATTTATCAAATCTCTTAGTTGATGCAGAACGCGCTGACTGTAATACGCAGCAGGAAATGATAGTTAAATTTATTTTCATCAATACACGAAAACTGGGCAATTCCGATTCTCACGCGGTAGGTCGATTTGTATGGATTTCTTCCACAGTAGAACAAAGTGACACTCAATGGTTTGCTATTTTTTGAGATTATTCGCAAGTTGTGCATTGATTTACATATTTTATGACACGTATTAATCAGGTAATATACCGATATTTACATGCTTAGTACGTAATGTAACCATTTAAATGTGTTTATAATGCATTCAATGATTAAACGGTAATTTGGGCGTTAAAAGCATTAATTTCTTTGGGATGCATCGTGCGAAGACTGATGATTCATTCAATTTTGGAAAACTATTTTTAGAGAATGAATCTAAACGATACGCCCTCTGAAGAAACTTAAATTGACTTTTCTGAAATTTCTAATGTAGCTTAAAATTCTCCCTTGGCAATACGCTTCATGGTCGATAGGGTCATAATGTATTTTTGTCTTAAAATTCTACTTTTCCTACTACGGACATCGTCAGAAATATCGGTTTCGCAAAGATTCGATTGATCCCCATTTCAAAGTACGCATCGCATTTATCTTCTTATTGCCTGAGTGCGGATTCCTTCCTTTCTTTCGAAGGCATCAACATCGTTCATACCAACCACTGGAAATGAGGTACGATCTAATCTAATAAACGAAGATTAAATCAGATCTTATTTCCAGTGGTTAGTATGAACGATGTTGAAGCCTTCGGAAGAAATGGACGAATCCGCACCCAGCCAAAAACAAGACAAAATCGATGTGTACCCGGAAATGAGGTGCGGTCTTATCTTCGTTGACTGAATCAATCGGAGCTTTGCGAAACTGATAGTGCAAAGTGACAACCCGTGAACACAAATCGCGGAGATTCAAAATTTGAAGCTTGATCTGCGCAACCATTCAAGAAATATGTGATCAGAAATTCTCTAAAAATTGTTTTCCAAAATTGAATGAATCATCAGTCTTCGCACGATGCATCCCAAAGAAAGGCCGAGCTCGTATTTTTGAAGCTTACAGAGGGAATTATGAAGTACTTAGAAGAACGCAAGTTTGGGCAATTTTGTGCATTCCATGTTATCGCTACTTGTCATGGTGTAAACTTTCAGTTAAAGTTATTGAACCAGTGGTACTAGAATCTGAATATTGTTGTTTTCCGAGCAGCTACATATCACCCAGACTGGAAAATTAACAGAGCGAACGCATTGTGTACCTAAGTTGATCATACGATATAGGTGACACGAAATACCTATTTTCGGGTGGTCAAAATTACATTTATTCTAGTGGGCTTTTCAATTTACAGTATCAATCGTTAAAGTCCTAACTTCAGCAACTATAAACTACGGAATGTAGATATGTCTGCCGGGCGAACTCGTACCCCCAACATCCCTGTACATTATCTGATATCCAGGTGCGACTACAACTACTAACTCAGGCCGTATGTGCCAAAGCTCAGCAAGCATATGATAAAAACCGACAGGAAGTCGCCTACGTAACGGATATTACGTGGTGGGACCATGATGGAACCAACGGCACTACGAATTGTAAATTATGTTCCATATTTGATATAAACGTTTGTTGCTTAGCGCGATGCTGTGTTCGTCAACAAGTTTAGCATTTCCTATTCCAGGGCACTCGAGCGATTAAGTCAGGGTTCAATACCTCCTAAGGAGGCAGATTTGGCTGTTACCCTTATAGACAATTCTGCTCAAATATATCCTTTAGTGTGGAGTTGACCAGCAGAAAAGTACCTCGAAAATACATTACATAGTGACGAAAGTCATCGATTAATTATCTGTAAATTAATATTATTAAAATTGGTTTAAATGTATGTCAAAAATCGAAGTATGGTTGCCGTGTCTTCCCTGGATTACATTGCGCTTTCGTTGTTTGAGAAAATCAATTTGTCCCCTATTATGACTCGTTTAGATGACACTGTTATAGTGACTGCTGACAGAATCAGCATTAGATTGGCGTAAGAAACAAGGTGAGCAGATTTTGACATGGCAGAAAAAGTTGAAGTCATTTACATCCAAATTGAGTAGAATATGACCCACTCGTCTACCAGGATGGGGTCTACGTACGTATCATATTTCTTCATTAGAAACCCTTTACGATATGGCATCGAATCGAGCTCAGTGGCGATCTTCCTGCAGATGTCTAGTAGAATCATCTTCATAGGTACTCCCCCCTCTCTTTCTCTCTCGTAATTTTCATTATTAATTTGTGTGTTTAAATAATTATTTTTGTCTTTATTTGAATATTTTTTCTTTCCGCGTCTTACGATTATAGGCAATGAAACATTAGTCACTTTTAAACCATAATTCATTGCGCGGGTGGTGATAATAATTCTTTAAATCAAGTTTGTGATCTTGAAGTAAACACCAATCCAGTCGTCGAACAACATGGCAAAACTGCCGCCGGCCGCAAAACACTGACGCGTTTCGACTTTCCATGATCATCATCAGAGTACGACAGAAAACTGACTAGCGAGGATCACACCGCAAATTACATATATGGAAAGCAAAATTAGATATGCGGCTCTCACCTCTAGTAGTCTCGCGTACATTGTACTTGACTGGAAATGTCTGCTTCAAAATTTCTATGCATTCACGAATATAAGCTCTTTCTAGCTTTCGTCACACACATACATATAGACAATACAATTGAACCATAATTAATTGCGCGGGTGTTGGTAACAATTCTTCAAATCAAGTTTGCGAGCTTGAAGTAAACACCAATCCCATTGTATTCAACCAGACGTCGAACAACATAGCAAAACTACCGCCATATATTTCGATATCCTGGTACGGATATCATTTTCGATGGAAAGCACATCACCAACTAAGTTGACAGTCAAAATGTCAATACAATTTAACAATAATTGTTTGCGTGGGTGGTGGTAACAATTCTTTAAATCAAGTTTGCCAGCTTGAAGTAAACACCAATCCCATTGTATTTAACCAGTCGTCGTAGTTTTGTTATGTTTTTCGACGACTGGTTAAATACAATGGGATTGGTGATTACTTCAAGCTCGCAAACTTGATTTAAAGAATCAATATGTCAAGTGGAAATATTAGTTTAAACTGCCCCATTTATACTTGTTGTTAGATCTCTTAAGCATAACTTTTTTTTAATAAAGATGATAGGAAAGTGTATGTCAAATTGGTTTGTGTATATGTCTGCGTGTATACACTCTTCGCAATGAGATTACGGTGATTTACTGACAACTTACTAGATATAAACACCTGACCCATTAATTACTTACATATGTCAGTATAAACTAAGAATTGTATAGTGTAGAAAAGGCAATTCATCCAGTAGACCGGTTTCGTCCTTATTGGGAACTCATCAAGTACTGGCCAGAATTTGCCGCGGACAGGATACGAACCTGGGCACGTCTGCTTCGGAATCTGGTGCTCTAACCACTGAGCCACCCTGCCGCAAACTACACTACACACAATTTTCAGTTATATATTAACTTATGTAACTTGATTAGTCTATTTTTGCTTTAGGTGGAGCTCATATGACATCCATTTTGACCTAAAGTTCCAACTAACCAACCCAAATCTGTCATTACTGAACAGACACCACACTATCTGGGGAAGTTGCATTGAAATCACCATTTATATAATTAAGCGAACATGTGGCAGGGTGGCTCAGTGGTTAGAGCACCAGATTCAGAAGCAGACGTGCTCAGGTTGGAGCCCTGTCCGCGGCGAATTCTAGCCAGTACATGATGGGTTCTCACTTGTCCGTTCCTTTTGAAGCCTTACATCAGCTGCTTGTCTGAAAATGACGTTGAAACCAAATATTGGAAAAATTTCGGTATGTAAGGTTCCAACGTCATTTTCAGACGTGCAGCTGATAGAAGGCTTTAAAAGGAAAGAACAAGTGAGAACCGATCAATCAATGCCAAACACCAACTGTGCACCTGTTAATGCAAAGGATTCAAGTTTTTAGCGACCAGCGAGTACTTTCTATTATCCCGCAAAAAGAAAATGGCGGAAGGATGACAAAGAAGTTGGATTAATAGTTGTCATAGAATATTCTTTATGTTAAATACCATTTCAGTGAAATTTTCAACGAAACGATTTTTTAAGCATTTTATAATAAGATATGTTGACTAATTTTTTTCTTACTTTTAATGAAGATGGTTTTATTAATCGTTAGTATTCGTATTAACAGTTTTCTTGTCGTAGTCATAATTGAAGTTCACTTTTCAAGTGCGTTTATGATTAACGTTAATATGAATTTAATTATGACTTCTATATGTCGTTAAAAATGATTATTTATTACTTTAGGCAAACATTTCGACGTTATTAAACTTCAGAAAGTACATATTTGAAGAAGCAAAGCCTATGCACTTTTTTCTTATTAATTTCTCCACACGACATTTACTTGGGCCATCAAATAAACGGGTTAATTCTTATACATTTTGCTTAAATTTTGTATTACACTTATGTTTCTGGTAATCTTTTTGGTTTACTGCTTAATGCAACGCAAAATGCAAACTATGCATCCTTATCATTGAAATGGGAACAACATTTTAATTATCATCGAATAAAATTTATGCTCATAATACTGCCACTACTACTAGCACTATTAATAGTTGATTTTTACAGAAAAAATCCTCAATTATGTATTAGGTTTTGCGAACCTAGTAACGAATTAGTTCAGTTGTGACCAGAAGGATAAACCAAAGGCAGCATGAACGGAAAGTATAATCTCATGCACATTCGTTTCGTGCTTACTGGCGACATACGAATGTGCATGGGAGATATATACTTTCCGTTCATGCTGCCTTTGGTTTATCCTTTTGGTCACAACTGAACTAATTCGTTACTAGGTTCGCAAAACCTAATACATACTTTCATATATATTAGTTCTTCGCAACAAACAGTATTTCAAAGTCCTCAATTGTTGTAGAATATTACAAGATGTTAAAATTGAAATAAGTGACAACAATGAAGTGAATATAAGTTGGTTGAAGCATTACATTTTATTAGCTTTGGTAGCGCTTTTGGTTCACCTGCCAGTTTTTGGCAGTCCCGTGTTGTTCGTTGAAAGAATTTACATATCTCAGTAGTAATACACAAATTTCGCTCGCCATTACACATATTTGATAACAGCCTATTTTGGGGTAGACCAGTTTTTGTAGTTTCATAGTGTATGGACAGGACGAATAGATTTTATTTAGTTTTTGAACGAATAAGCATTTCAACCACAGCGAAATAGTCATTGAAGTTTTGAATGTATTGAACAGAAATTATCGATTGAACTAGAAAAAACCACTATCTTCACTATTGGCTAATTCGCTTGGTAGAAAAGAACCACGGCGTAGAAGGATTCGTGCTAATTTTATGCTACGGCTGCTAAATTCTCATTAAATAAGTATCCCGCATACCTAAGAACGTGTGGCAATAAGCCACAAACTCACGATATTCTTTAAATCAAGTTTGTGATCTTCATTTAAACACCAATCCCAGCAACATAGCTAAGCTACCATCAGCCTGACAGGCGGTAGTTTTGCTTTCTTGTTCGACGACTGATTAAATACAATGGGATTGGTGTTTACTTCAAACTCGCAAAATTGATTTATAGGAATTGTTTTCACTACCTGAGCATTTAATGGGTTATTAACATACAATATTGTTAATCATGTAATGCTAGAAAACTAGGCTCTAATATTTCTTTAATCGGCGTACACGTATGAGGTTGCTCCTTATCGAACAAGTAACGGTTTTGGGGTGTGGTGCCAGGTTCTACATGAGTAACTATTCATCACAGAGCGCTTGACTACATGTTAAGTTATTTCTTGTTTCTGCTGCTTTTGGCACGCCCTACCGGACCGTAATTGACTAACTTGTTACTAGGTATATCATGCGTAAACGTTATTTCTTCCCAACTAATAATATTCAAAATAGTAAGAATTGTTTTTTTTGCAACTCAAAATCATCTCTAATAACATATTGTGATTTTTTTGTGGTTTACACGAATAATTATTGCCCTCGTAAACATTTGAGATTTCAGTAGTGCTTTGGTCCTGTATTGTGGACTTATTCACTGGAGAAATAAACCGTTTACCAAGTCAGTTAAAATATAAACAATATTACGAAATAATCATTATTATATCAATTAATATCTGAAAATAATTAAGTTTAACATTTTTACAACGTTTTTTGTCAATCTTAATTTATTGTTCTTCTTACGGTTAGCATATAGTTTAGCAATCGCATGCATAACGAACAGAAATTAAAGAATAGGTTGTAATTTTTTGGCATAATTTTTGTTTACTATTGAGGGCAAATTAAGAAGGCCATTACTTTGCAACGACTCATCTTGACTGAAATTACTTGTTACTAGTATGCTAAGATTAAATGACAACAGAAAATATGAGTCTCGGTGGCTCAGGGTTTAGAACACAAAATTCTGAAGCAGATGTGTCAAGGTTCAAGCCCTTTCCGCGGAAAAGACTGAACAGTGCGTGATGAGCTCTCAATAAGTGCGAAACCGTTATACTGGATGAATTTACTATAATCAAGGTTGCACACTTGATATAAGCACTAATTATTTACCTATACCAGTATAAACTAAGAATTGTATAGTGTAGACAAGAAAATTGATCATGTATTGGCCAGAATTTGCCGCGGACAGAGCTTGAACCTGGGCATGTCTGCCTCGGAATGTGGTGCTCTAACAACCAATAAACTCCAGTAAGGACGAAACCGGTCTACTGGATGAATTTCCTTTTCTACACTATACAATTCTTAGTTTATACTGACATATGCAAGTAATTGACGGGTCAGGTGTTTATATTATATTCGCAACCTTGATTTGAATGTCACTTATCACCTTGCCTTATGATATTACTATAATCGTTCCTCCATTAGGCAATTTCTTGTCTGACACTAACATGTAGATAATTTATTTTAGCGTTCGTTCACTACGTTGCATACACTGTGTATTACTTTTCCTCCTTCCTAAGCATTGACTGAGCCAATAATTATGTCATATATATTCAATGCGGTTTGATCCTCGATAGTCAGTTTGCCGTCGTACTCTGATGATGATCATGGAAGGTCGAAACGCGTCAGTGCGTTGCGGCTGGCGGTAGTTTTGTTATGTTGTTCGACGACTGGTTAAATACAATGGGATTGGTGTTTACTTCAAGCTCGCAAACTTGATTTAAAGAATTGTTACCACCACCCGCGCAACAATTATTGTTAAATTGTATTGCCTATATATGTATATGTGGCGAAAGCTACAAAAAGTTAATGTTCGTGACTGCATAGAAATTGTGCAGCCGACATTTCCAGTCAAGTTCAATTTATACGAGACTGCTAGAGGTAAAAGTCGCATATATAAATTTGATTTCCATATATATTCAATGCGGTTTGATCCTCGATAGTCAGTTTGCCGTCGTACTCTGATGATGATCATCGAAGGTCGAAACGCGTCAGTGCGTTGCGGCTGGCGGTAGTTTTGTTATGTTGTTCGACAAATGGTTAAATACAACGAGTATCAAAACTTAAAAGAAAGTAATTTTTTGCGCAACTAGATTATTCGAAATTACCTAATCTACGTTTTGACTAACGCAGCTTTTACTGTTCCAGTCGTTTTCTTTCTTCCACGAAATATTTCGGCTGCCTTTATCGGCGGCCTTCTTCAGTTGGTCCATTCTCACCAGTTTTACAAAACAAACTAATGAAGCAAAACTGGTTGGTACAACATATAGATTTGGATTTACGGCTTGTTAGAAAAAACAAGGATCCAGTCATATTTTGTTTATCACCAGCACCTGGCGGAAAACCGGCCAAATATGAGCACACCCTCAACGAGAATATTTCAATTTTTATATGTAGAGATTCTTTCTGTAGCCGACTCATGATTTCCACTTACTTGATTGCAAGGTTGGCTGGATTGTTACTTTTCACTTAAGAACACAACATTTTTAGTGGATTTGCTTTAATGGGAAAATGTCTAGCTTAAAAAACTTATGCTTAATTATATAAATCAAATTTGCAAGCTTTAGATAAACGCCAGTCTCCTTGTTTTTAATCAGTCGTACCACGTAGCTAAACCACCGTCAGTCACACGTGCTGACGCGTTCGGAACTTCTATGATTAGCATCAAAATACGAAAGAGAACTGACTAGCAAAAATCAAACAGCAATGCGTATCTCCGTTATGGAAAATCAGATATGCGGTTGGAATATAAAATTTATATGCAGTCACGAGCATTAACTGTTTTCAGCTTACGTCACACGTATGCACGTTATACTATAAGCGGTTATCTAATAGAATACAATATATGTGAACTTTCAAATTGACTTCATTCGCAGAGCCCTGAGCTCGTTTTTTGGCAATCGGGAGCGATGATGCAATAGTTCCGGTACTGTCAGATTCTTCTGATAGTTAACTACTGTTTGTTGCGAAGAACTAATATATATGCAAGTATGTATTAGGTTTTGCGAACCTGATTACTGATTATAAAAAAACAAGTCATTATTTCCTGGTGGGAAATAGATAATATATGCGTGTGGGCATTAGGCATTGCGTAATTAATATCAATGACGTATTTGTCTCACTGTGGAGAATGTTATGGAGTCCACATTGAAAAGCAACTTGACCCCATTTACTTGTTTCTATGTTTGCTCCTGAAGAAATTGTGCGTATACAGACATCGTTACAATAAAAAACACATACAAGCATATTATTTCAACAACCATTTGCTATCTGGCTATAACATATATGCAGACTTAGTTTGGTGTTTTTACGCTTCAAGTAATGCGAACAGAATTTTCTATGCTGTGCGCCTGGATGAAAAACCATGGGTGAGTGTTTATCTCAAATACAAAAAGTTGACTTAGAGAAATTTTATCATCACCCGCGCAATCACTGTCTGTTCACTTGTGCATTGCGATAAGTGAAAACATGGTATGCTCACGACTGTGTAGTAAGTACGATTTGACTTTCCGGTAAAGCACAGATTATGCATGACTAGAATAAATAAGCGCCAATTTTCCATGACTTTTATAGACATGGCGGCTTTATCCTCGTTAAATTTTTTTACCGTTGTGCTCTAACACTGAATATGGAAGGTCGAACCTCGTCAGCCCGTGCTATTAACACTAGTTTTGCCGTGTTTTACGAGTTGATAAATTAAATTTGATTGGTGTTTATATCAAGTGCACAGACTTGACTTGAAGACAAGCAAACAACTAATTGTCTCATGCTAAATATAAGTTAATACAACTCCGCGTTTATATTTAAATTATATCAAACTTGAACAATTAAGAATTAAACATTTCTTTGCCGTTGCCAGGTCTTACTTGATCTGGGCCAGTCTCCAAATACTCTTGACAAGCGTGGTCTAACTCCATTGTATCACGCAATGTTGAATGACACAGAGTCGCTGTGTGCCGAACGCCTTCTCTACGATCATTCACCTATTGGCGTTACAGACGAGGCTGGGCTTCAAGAAATACACCAGGTAGATGATATTTTAAATAGCACAATAGCGCCATAGAGAAATAATAACAAATTGTTTAAGATTTACCTTTCTAGTTGAATTTTCTATCGTTGTTAAAGCAATTTTGCACGGTCGAAGGAAATGAAAAAGTTTGACGAACAGTGGACACACGGCCGTCTTTATCAATCCTCGAATTGTGCAGTGGACATTCTATGATTTTTCAATTATCGTGCCAGGCTTCACAGATCCAATTCTTCAGGTGGCCCAGAACCTCGGTTATATATTTATGTATTTATGTATGTATGTATACAAGTGTGTGCGTTTGTTTGTATATATGTATATATGCGTGGATGTGCGTGTGTGTATGCATTTATGCACGTATGTATGCATGCATGCATGTATTTATGTATGTATGTATGTATGTATGTATGTATGTATGTATGTATGTATGTATGTATGTATTTATGTATGTATGTATGTATTTATGTATATATGTATGTATGTATGTATTTATGTATGTATGTATGTATGTATGTATGTATGTATGTATGTATCCAATCCTATTTGAATGCATGTATGTATGTATGCATGTAGGCAGTATGTATCTATGCATTTATGTATGGATTTATGCATACATGTAGTTATGTATGTTTGTATGTATGCATGCATTTATGTATGTATATATGTATGTATGTATGTATGTATGCATGTATTTATGTATGCATTAATTTCTATTTTCATGTATGTATGCATTTATGTATGATTGTCTGTCCGTTTGTATGCATTTGTATTCGTATGGGTATGTATGTATGTATGCCGGTATGTATGTATTTACGTTTGTATTTTTGTATGTATGCAAGTATGCACATGTGATGGTTTGTGTTTTTTTTGGGTATACTTGTAAACATATACGCCTATCCAACAATAATTGATTTCACGGGTGTTGGCAGCAATTCTTTAAATCAAGTTTGCGAGTTTGAAGTAAACATCAATCCCATTGTATTTAACCAGTCGTCGGACAACATGACTGGCTGTAGTTTTGTTGTGTTGTTCGACGACTGGTTTAATACAATTGGATTGGTGTTTAATTCAGTCTGGCAAACTTGATTTTAATAATGTATGCACGTTTTAACGCACCCTCTTTTATGCTCGATAAAAGTCATATCTGCTTCATAAAATTGAACGGGGTTTCAAACCACTGCTGCAGACATTTGCATTTCAATGCCATATTATAATATATATCAAAGTCAATAAATTTTTGCAATTATTTTTAACTAAATTCATTTTTGAAATTATCCCCAGCTTGAAAATGTGATTATCTCATCGAATGTGGTTTGACCTTTATTATGCAACTGGTCTCTAGTTCCTGGGACTGACTGGAAGAATACTAAGTAGTCATTTGAAACAACCACCAGAAGAGTAGTTGCTACTGCAATTTAAAGCTCTCCAAATTTTTAGAAAAAATAGTGGTATGCGAATAGATTCGGAATATAATACAATCATTCTCTCAGTGTATCATATTTTTCTATCTTCAGTTTTCTATTGGCCTACTTCATGGTTTGGAATAAATAAATTATAGCCAATGGTTGGATAACAGAATGAAAATTATTTAATTAGCCGACTAAGCAAATAAAATTAATACAACTATCATTCAGTGCTGTTACGCTTTGAAATTACGAGTTCGTAAGGAAATTCATCGTCTAGACATCAGTTTCGTTCTTTATGGGATCTTGTGCTGTTCGATCTAGTGCCAACCCCTCTTAGAAATTTATCGATCTTATCATTACGCTTTAGAATAAGCAAAGCATGAAATCTTAGCTGATCGGCAATTTGGTTTAGTGTTTTCAGCGTATTATGATTTTTATTCACTACAGGCTATCAATTTGAATTAGAATTTAATTTGCCAACAGTGCATCATTGGTTCGAATCGTGATGGCTCTTTTTGTTGCTTCTGCGAAGGTAATTGAAATTGTTGTAGATACTAACGGCTAAGTCTAATTTATTCAGTAGGCTTGCTCAGCCCATTTTTTTGATTATATGTTATTCATTTAAGCCATCATTTATTGTGCGGGTTGTGAAAAAAAGTATTCGAATGAAGTTTTCTCACTTTGCATAAAAACTAATTTTGTTTGATTTAACCAGTTGCACAATTTAGCTAAACTATAGTCCGCCGAACGTTCTGATGTATTTTGACCTTCCATGTTCATCATTTGTGTACAAATGCACACTGATGAAAAAGAACCGAGCCACAATTCATTTAAAATTTTTGTTGTTTCAGAAATGCAATCTTCAGTTACAGTAGTTTCCTCTACGTTGTACTTCGCTGGAATGTCCGCTGAACATTTTTTTCGTTTTACTGAACATAACGTTTCGCAGCTTTCACCAAACTTAAATAAGTTATTCAACTAGGCCCTTATACATTGTGCGGGTGGCGATAGAAAGGAATTATATCATGTTTTTGGACATGAGGTAAGCACCAATCAAGTTTAGCTTAATCAGTCGGACAAAATAACAAACTTACCTTCACTCAAATGTGCTGACGCACTTCGACCTTTTCGCGCATGGTATCACGTGCCACTGCTGGTAGTTTTACTCTGGTTCAACTAGTTAAATGAAATGGAAGTTGTATTCCTATCAAATCCTCTTTTGGTCTAAACAATACCTAGTTATAAATGGTTTAATAGTCAAATATAATGTATTGACTTCCGCGCAGTTGTTTCGTTAATCCTGTTGCTCAGGTTCGAAAGTTACCTGGTTATCGTTATACATGACAAGAGTTGGTGCTTCTCAGACATTTTCAGCGTATTAAAGAGGGCCCAGAATCGTAGTAATGCCTTCATTCGAAAAGTAGATCTGAATATTGCTTTAGTATTTATTTATTTATTTATTTATTTATTCATAATTTAATAATTTTTGCATTAAAAAATTCTATCCATAACCGATATTCATTCAAAATAAACAGGTGTTTTTATTTGAAAAAAAATTATTTGACAAATTTTATAACATAAACAAAACTTAATCGCTTAAAGCTGGACTGGAATTAAAGTACTTTTTTCAATTCAGCATTAAATTGCAAGTGTTCACAATTATTTTTCCGCTAAAATTATTTTGCTTTTATGGCTTATTTAGAAGTAACTATCTATGTCTGCATTTTGAAAGTAACGAATTATTGACCAATCATTTTTGCCTGAGTATTGCAAATTAGTTTGCTTAAAATTCTTAATTTTTCCTTTCACGACAATATATGCGTAGCATATATAGCAATAAATAAAAGAAAACTACTGGAACAATGAAAGCTGCGTTAGTCGAAACGCAGATCAGGTAATTGCAATTAATCCAGGTTTGCAACAAGGGAATTCCTTCAATATATGCGTATATTTTTTCGGTGCAGATACTTGTAAAACTTCGGAAGAAGTAGCAGTTGTTAAGACTCACTGTTCGTAATTTTTAAGTTGATGCATTCGCCATTTACGGTATGATGGAGTTCTGTCTCCTGACGAAGTTCTAATTTTCGACTGTCAAATTCAATGAGTTGACACGTACTAGAAAGTCTGAATATAAAAATAATAATAATACCTTTTATAGCGACGCGTCATTTGGTTACGCATAACGTAACATTATGGTGGCTCAGTGCCCAGGTTACAGCCCTGTCTGCGGCAAATTATGGCGAATACGTGATGAGTTCCCAATAATGACGAAACCGGTCTCCTGGTTGAATTGTCATTTTTTACACTATGCAATTATTGGTTTATACTGAAAAATGTATGTACTTAATAGGTCAGGTGTTTATATCAAGATCGCAACCTAGATTAAAAGTAATTCGTATCACCGCCCATGCATCCATTGTTTGTTTAATTATTTAAATGTTCATTTTAAAACCACTTACCCATATAGTGTGGTGTCTGTTCAGTGACAGATGTGGGACGGTTAGTTGGAATTTCAGGCCTAAAGGGATACCATATAGGCTCCACCAAAACTAAAAAGGACTAACCGAGTTACATTATTTAGCATATGACTGAAAATTGTGTGTAGTATTTGGCAGTGTGGCTCAGTTTTTAGAAAACCAGATTCCGAAGCAAACGTGCCCAAGTTTGAGCCCTGTCCGCGGCAAATTATGACCAGTACGTGATGAGTTCCCAATAAGGACAAAACCGATCTACTGGATGAATTGCCTTTTCTACACTATATAATTCTTAGTTTATACACACAAATGTATGTACATAATTGATCAGGTGTTTCTCAAGATCGAAACCTTGATGAAAAGTAATTATTATTAACGCCCGTGCAACCAAAGTCCTTTTGATTATATTCTTACTGAGTTTGAGCCTCAGCGCCTACAAAGTTGTAGCTAATAACCAATAAATGTCTTGACCGAGTTATGAGGCTCGTGTTCAATTAGTAGTTGTTTAAAGTCGATGATTTTCGCTATCTTCTTGATTTTTCAATCTGTATAAAAATTAATTTAGTCGATTTTCTTTGAAACCTTAATTTTCTACTAAATACATGGAGTTCGTAAGCTTTGTTAAGTAGAACGCTTTTATGATCGGTTGTTGCACTGTAAATGAATAGAAGCCACTCTCATTATACATTACTTTGACTGTTTCGCATCTTCAATCCGCGTGTGTCTAGAAGACCGATTCACTATTTTGTCTCGTTAATGGACAACGGGTGTAGTGGTTCTGTAAATAAACTTTGCGACCTTGAAGTAAACACCAATCCAATTGTCTTTTACCAGTCGGCGAACAAATACCAGAATTACCGCCAGTCGGACGCACTAACGCGTTTCGACCTTCCTTGATCATCATCAGATTACGATGGCAAACTTACTAGCGAGGATCTAACCGCATTGCATATATATGGAAATCAATATTAGATATGCCAGGAAGATAATTATTGTGGCGGAGAAATAATATATTTGTAATTGTGCATTAGGTATTGCGTACCTAGTAACAAATTAGTTCAATTATGCCCATAACGATAAACCAAAGACAGTACGAACGGAACGTATAATCTCATGCACATTCGTTTCGTGCTTACTGGCGACTCATCAGTAGGAGCCGGTATTACGCCCTTTAACCACTATATATTTGCGTGAGGAATGTGGGATAATAGGACGGTACAATCTCCTAGACGAATTTATAGATCTGCATTAGTATACCTAACTTTACATAAAGGACCAAGAGGATAACAAATCCAGCCCGAAAAAAGTTTTAATTCTAATCTGTACTCTGACTATTCTTCAGTAGTAGCCAATAGTAAAGAACTGAACTCAATTTTTCATGTCATGTGATTTAATATGTAGAAAGCAGATGGAAATCCTTTTTTGGTTATAGTGCAGTCATATGATACACATATGAAATCGTGTTTAATCAAACAAGTGATTTTAAATCTATGAATGGACAAAAGTCGTGGAAAGCGTGTTTTACAAAACGCTTAAATCTTTGAAAGTAAATTGTTCAAATTATAAATCCACGCAAAATTTGCATTTGATTTTAAACATTATAATTGCTTATGCATATACATGCACTTACATACAAATATATCTTCGAAAATTGCGTGCACAAAGAACAAATTCATTTTGTGCAGAAATTTGAAACTGATTTAAGTAAATTTATTGCACCTGCTATTTCGTTTGGTAGGTTTGTCCAGTGAAACACACGTGATAACTAAGCGGATGTACTTTTTCTTTCCTCGAACTTTTCCTTTTTAATCATCTGCTATACACGTTTATGTTGCGAATACGTACATGCAAAGGAAGTGAAAAAGTTAACTTCACTGAAGAAATATCAGCTGGACTCGACAAAGTACATGCCATAAAACGAGAGTAATTTTGGTGTGTTTGACCAAAATAGCCCTTGGCTAACTGGCTTGTATTCACGCACAGAAGTGGAATTCTCAAAGCATGTCGACCAACTTAGGTGTTCTACAATCGTTCTATCAATGTAGTCTTGGCTGGTTTGAACACAACAATCCCACATGTGTAAATCGATGTTGGTGGCTGCCTTGGTGACCTCGACTACGCTGCCGATGCTGTTCTGCTTGAGGAAAAGATAAGAAGCTGCAAAATGTTGTGAACTGTGCTCAATGCCTGTCCATGTGGTAGGGTAGGATACTAAATGCCTCAAAGACGGTCAGTCAGAACAGTAGTGTCAAGAAGCTTATAATAGTGCTGAAAGGCCCACTGACGCCTACCGCCAGAGATTTCCGACAACTTGAATCCCTATAAAGATCAGACTGATCGATTTCTCTTGAGATTTACAGATGTATTATTATTTTTGCCTGGCTTTGGCAAATAATGCAAACGACTTTTGCATCGTTGGGCCTTCAAGTGAAGCACCCTGATCGTAATCCTTGGTACGGATAAGACTTTGGTATTGGCAGAATATAGTTACCTAAGCCTGAACGTCTATTTAAATCGATACTTTCTCTCGATTTGGTTTAGTTCATTACAAACTGAGCATCCAAATGCATTAATGAGGAGCAATATTCCCGATCCAACCAGATATATATGACAGTTTTTGATGTCTCATCACCATCGACTAATGGTATGTAGAGCCGTTTGGGTTTTTCTTTGGTGCTGTTTAAGTAGACCACACTAAAATCTTGTTCGTCAGATTGCACAGAAAATTCCAGTGCATTGCTGCAACCGGAGAAAGATAAACACAACACTCTTATGACTGCGATAAATGGCCCTTGGTAAGACCGCACCGCTAACTCACTAACCAGCAGACACTTGCATTGGCGAAAATCTGTGCGAGTCTAGCTTTAATCAGGGTCCTGTTGAGAGATCTGGGTAGTTTGCGTTATTTGCATAATTTCTCTATTTACGTATGTGTGTATTCGTGTACTAATTAATGCATGTAGGTTATGCAAGTATAAATAAATTTCTGATTTAAATTAAACATCGCAAAATGTTGGAAATAGAACTCACCTACCTGACTGGTTTTACTCTTATTGAGCAGAACTGCTACAGATAGAAAACGAACCTTTGAGTATTGTACCAGTTAGATACTGTTTGTGACGGAGAACTAGCATATATGCAACTATGTATTAGGTGCTACGCACCTAGAAAAAAATTAGTCCAAATATGATCAGATGGATAAACCAAAGACAGCCTGAACGTAATGTATAATCTCGTGCACATTCGTTTCGTGCTCACTGGCGACACATCAGAAGGAGCCGGTATTACGCCCTTTAACCTTTATATATCTAAGTGAGAAATTTTGGAAAATAGGACGTTAAAATCTCCTATACGAATGTGTAAACCTGCAATAGCGAAGCTAACATCATATAAAGTCTCGATAATGCGACTTCACTACATATAATATATATACCGAGTCTGCGAAAAAACTACATGGTACTAACACTATGGAGGCCGAGGCCGTACATGGTACCAACACGATGGATTTCAATTTATGCTATATTTACAATTATTTCTGAGCACCTGTTACTCCAGTAAATCCATACACTTTGGCCTTCATCAATATCAGTTATCACATTTCGCGATAAGCATGACATAATTCAATTTGATATATAACAGTTAAATACTGTCTGTTGCGAAGAGCTAATATATAGTCAAGTATGTATTAGATGTTGCGAACCTAGTAACAAATTAGTTCAGTTGTGACCAGAAGGATAAATCAAAGGCAGCATGAATAGAAATAGTTGTAATTCTCAATTTAGGCGAAATATAGCATAAATTGATATACATCATTTAAGTACCATATACCTTTTCGGTACAATAATGTTGGTATTGGTTACTAACACAATAGCCATAGTGTTAGTATCCTTTACAGACTCGGTATATATATTATATAGTGTGAGTTAGCATTGAAGTCGCATTGTCGATGACTTTATATATGATGTTAGCTTCACTATTACAGGTTTACACATTCGTCTAGGAGATTGTACCGTCATATTATCCCACATTCCTCAACCAAATATATAGTGGTTAAAGGGCGTAATACCGGCTCCTACTGATGAGTCGCCAGTAAGCACGAAACGAATGTGCACGAGATTATACTTTCTTTTCATGCTGTCTTTGGTTTATCCTTGTGGTCACAACTGAACTAATTCGTTACTAGTTTCGCAACAACTAATACATACTTGCATATATATAGGAGTTCTTCGCAACAAACAGTATTTAACTGTTATATATTGAATTTAATGATGTCATGCTTACCGCGAAATGTGATAACTGATATCGTTCAAGGCCAGAGTGTATGGATTTACTGGAGTAACATGAGATCAGAAATAGTTGTAATACTCAATTTCAGTGAACTATAGTGTACATTGATATCCATCATGTCAGTACCTAGTACCTTTTCGGTACTATAATTTTGGTATCGGTTACTGACACACTAGCCATATTGTTAGTATACTTTACAGACTCGGTATATATATTATGTAGAGTGAGTTAGCATTGAAGTCGCATTGTCGAGACTTTATACGATTTTAGCTTCACTACTGTAGGTTTACACATTCGTCTAGGAGATTGTATCGTCCTATTATCCCACATTACTCACACAAATATATAGTGGTTAAAAGGCGTAATACCGGCTCCTGCTGATGAGTAGCCAGTAAGCACGAAACGATTGTGCACGAAATTGTACTTTTGGTTTATGGTGTCTTTGGTTTATCCTTCAGATCAGATTTGAACTAATTCATTATTTTGAGTATTATGTTCAGTCATGCAGGCCATCCTCTTCGTCAGAATAATTACGCAGTGCATAATATTTTCAGTTTAATATCAACTTATTATGTTGATCAGTCTTTAATTCAGGTTCGTCAAAGCGGGTATATGATTTAACCCCAAGTTTCAATTATCTAACCATAATCTGTCATTATAATGCAGACATAGTTCCGTAAAGAAGATTGATGTGGACTTCAACTACTATGATTGGAGTTTATAAATAACTGGATAAACTAAACTTTCAAAGCTTGAACACGCTTCTTCTACTTGTATAAATCCGGCTGCAATTTGTTTATCTGTAAAACTTCGTATGTGGATAACTCCCTTCTGGTATTAAATTTAATAATTATCTTTCATTCCTCATCCCGAGAACATACGTGTCAGGTTACAACGATGTGTTGTGCAATTGCAGACGTGTATTCACCATTTGATTTGAAACAGGCGTATAAGATAGATAGTTGAGAAGAACATAAGAAAGAAACGGCTCTTTTTCTTTCGGCATATGGAAAAGGTACTATGAATTCTATGAAGACTCGCATTCAAAAAGAAAATACATAAATATATATTAAATGAACCATGCTTAATTTAGTAACTGCAATTTATCAAGTAGACCGTTTTTGTTTTTTATTAAAAACACTTCAAAATTTGCCAGATTTTGTCGTGACCGCAGACAAATCCGAGGCATATTTGCTTCGGTGTCTCGAACTATCGACTGTGCCACATACTGAACGCAATTTGAAGTCATGTAACAACTTATGCTTTAGTTGGCCTTTCCCGCAGCTCGAGCCTACTTGACATTTCTTCGCCGTAAAATGTTTACCAGCCCTATCCATATTTCTTATCATAGAGCAGACACCGTGCCACCTGACGAAAAGATATTACATTGAAGTTTTTATAGTATGGTTTTTATGATATATGTTATCAGTGTAAACCACAGGTTGCCAATACTGGTAGTGGCATGTTCTTGGCGTAATTGGTGGCAGAGCGATATGCGTGCAAGTCTCTGAAGCAAATTTTAAAAAATAATAGCCCCTGTCGCGGAAAATTCATGGAATACTATGTCTAATTACAAATGAGAATAAAACTGGTCTATTTGATGAATTGTCTTTGTCACATTAAGCAATATTTATTTTACACTGGAAATACGTAAATATATGGATAGATGTAATTATATATATATATATATATATATATATATATATATATATAAATTACGTTTGCTTTCTTATGCGATTTTAATTGTATACCTTTAATATATATATATATATATATATATATATATATATATATATATATATATATATATATATAGTCAATCACTTCGTTAATAATGAAATTCAGTATCAATCCTCCAGATGGCGTAGTTCTCGTTTCATCATGACAGATTTTGCGTGGAAATTTGGACCATTTGGTCGAAATCGATACTAAGTGAGACCCACCTGAGGTTAAGCCTAACCTGAAGCATAAATTGGTATATAAGTAAAAACCGTTTTCAATGTACAGCTTTTGCGATGTAAAGGTTATGTTTGAAGACCGACCAAAATTCGCCTTCGTTAAGTTCTCGGGTGTGGCAATTCTCGTAACCACTGTACGAGTGCCCGTGAAGTGCTAAACAAGTAATGTGGATAAGCGCTATTTGCTATTTATGCATTGTTTAGTTTGTATCGACAAGAAAAAGAAAATCAAACTCACAACAGTGTCAAAATTAGATTCACTTTTAATATAAATCGTCTTCCTAATTTGTCCTTAACTTGAATTTTTCTGCTGATTTCGTCTGAACAGTTGACTTAAACAGTTTCTCATAGTAAATGTTATTTTTCTGTTTCAAAATAATTGGTTGGAAAATTTTTGACACAGGCGCGTTACAATAAGCTGTTTATTTAAATTAAAAGTGAACTGAACTGTAATTGTTTCCGAAATTCATCCAATGCCTTTTTTTGTTTTTCATATGCATTTGCTTGATTTTCTATTTGTCTTCCGAAACGCTTAATTAGGCAACATTCACCTTAGTGGCGGGTTCTACGCGAAGGCATTGCTTGGGGAAAATTATTTGATGTTCTCTCCTTTCTACATCACAACGCAAAAGAGAGTAGAAATATACCAGATAATGGACATTCTTTTCATTTTGATTTAAGCCAAATTCATCCATTTATTGCAGACTACCTCTATTATATTACAGTTAAATACTGTTTGTTGCGAAGAGCTAATATATATGCAAGTATGTATAGGTTTTGCGAACCTAGTAACAAATTAGTTCAGTTGTGACCAGAAGGATAAACCAAAGGCAGCATGAACGGAAAGTATAATCTCATGCACATTCGTAATACCGGCTCCTACTGATGAGTCGCCAGTAAGTACGAAACGAATGTGCATGAGATTATACTTTCCGTTCATGCTGCCTTTGGTTTATCCTTCTGGTCACAACTGAACTAATTTGTTACTAGGTTCGCAAAACCTAATACATACTTGCATATATATTAGTTCTTCGCAACAAACAGTATTTAACTGTAATATATTGAATTGAATGATGTCATGCTTACCGCGAAATGTGATAACTGATATCGATGAAGGCCAGAGTGTATGGTTTAACTGGAGTAACAGGTGTTCGGAAATTGTTGTAATTCTCAATTTGGGTGAACTTTAGCATAAATTTATATCCATCAGGTTGGTATCATGTACCGACTCGGAAACCATAGTGTTAGTATCCGGTACTCATCGATTTGAAAAAGGTATCAGTTACTAACACAATAGCCATAGTGTTAGTATCCTTTACAGACTCGGTATATATATTATATAGTGTGAGATAGCATTGAAGTCGTATTGTCGTTGACTTTAGATTATGTTAGCTTCACTATTACAGGTTTACACATTCGTCTAGGAGATTGTACCGTCCTATTATTCCACATTCTTCTACCAAATATATAGTGGTTAAAGGGCGTAATACCGGCTCCTACTGATGAGTCGCCAGTAAGCACGAAACGAATGTGCATGAGATTATACTTTCCGTTCATGCTGCCTTTGGTTTATCCTTCTGGTCACAACTGAACTAATTTGTTACTAGGTTCGCAAAACCTAATACATACTTGCATATATATTAGTTCTTCGCAACAAACAGTATTTAACTGTAATATATTGAATTGAATGATGTCATGCTTACCGCGAAATGTGATAACTGATATCGATGAAGGCCAGAGTGTATGGTTTAACTGGAGTAACAGGTGTTCGGAAATTGTTGTAATTCTCAATTTGGGTGAACTTTAGCATAAATTTATATCCATCAGGTTGGTATCATGTACCGACTCGGAAACCATAGTGTTAGTATCCGGTACTCATCGATTTGAAAAAGGTATCAGTTACTAACACAATAGCCATAGTGTTAGTATCCTTTACAGACTCGGTATATATATTATATAGTGTGAGTTAGCATTGAAGTCGTATTGTCGTTGACTTTAGATTATGTTAGCTTCACTATTACAGGTTTACACATTCGTCTAGGAGATTGTACCGTCCTATTATTCCACATTCTTCTACCAAATATATAGTGGCTAAAGGGCGTAATACCGGCTCCTACTGATGAGTCGCCAGTAAGCACGAAACGAATGTGCATGAGATTATACTTTCCGTTCATGCTGCCTTTGGTTTATCCTTCTGGTCACAACTGAACTAATTTGTTACTAGGTTCGCAAAACCTAATACATACTTGCATATATATTAGTTCTTCGCAACAAACAGTATTTAACTGTAATATATTGAATTGAATGATGTCATGCTTACCGCGAAATGTGATAACTGATATCGATGAAGGCCAGAGTGTATGGTTTAACTGGAGTAACAGGTGTTCGGAAATTGTTGTAATTCTCAATTTGGGTGAACTTTAGCATAAATTTATATCCATCAGGTTGGTATCATGTACCGACTCGGAAACCATAGTGTTAGTATCCGGTACTCATCGATTTGAAAAAGGTATCAGTTACTAACACAATAGCCATAGTGTTAGTATCCTTTACAGACTCGGTATATATATTATATAGTGTGAGTTAGCATTGAAGTCGTATTGTCGTTGACTTTAGATTATGTTAGCTTCACTATTACAGGTTTACACATTCGTCTAGGAGATTGTACCGTCCTATTATTCCACATTCTTCTACCAAATATATAGTGGCTAAAGGGCGTAATACCGGCTCCTACTGATGAGTCGCCAGTAAGCACGAAACGAATGTGAATGAGATTATACTTTCCGTTCATGCTGCCTTTAGTTTATCCTTCTGGTCACAACTGAACTAATTTGTTACTAGGTTCGCAAAACCTAATACATACTTACCTCTATTATAATTGGACGCCACTTTCATAGCAGTAGGCGTTGCGCGCTAGTTTAGCTACGCTTTTATCCAGATACTTCTTTCGGATGATAAGCTAGGCTAATCACAAATAACTGTGCTAGTAATTAGATGGCTATTTGCGTTATTTTCTTTGTCTGTTACTTTCCATGTGGCTATTTATCTCGGCAATAAATTAAGATCATCGACAATCGCTGACCGCACGAGTTGTAAACATGTTTAAAATCAAGCTTGCGAACTTGAGATAAACACCAATCCCTTCTTATATATCCAGGCAGTAAATATAGTCGAACGACCTTGAGTCACATCTGTACTGACGAGCTTCGGCCTTTTGTCCTTACCGTCGGAGCCCTACGGCAAACTGACTAAAGATGCGAAAACCATAATTATTTTGTAATGAATGGCAAATAAGACAGGTGTCTCTCATTCTTAGCAGTTTCTATTAAAGTGTACATAACTGAAATGTTGGCTGCACAATTTCTGCGCAACTCGCGCTACACGGCTATGCGTTATACAAGTAAACAATTGATAACTATGCAAGGATGTATTAGGTGTTGCGAACCTAGTAGCAAATTAGTTCAGTTGTGACCAGAAGGATAAATTAAAGACAGCATGAACGTAAAGTATAATCTCTCATTGCACATTCGTTTCGTGCTTACTGGCGACTCATCAGTAGGAGCCGGTATTACGCCCTTTAACCACTATATATTTGGTAGAAAAATGTGGAATAATAGGACGGTACAATCTCCTAGACGAATGTGTAAACCTGTAATAGTGAAGCTAACATAATCTGAAGTCAACGACAATGCGACTTCAATGCTAACTCACTATATAATATATATACCGAGTCTGTAAAGGATACTAACTCTATGGCTATTGTGTTAGTAACTGATACCTTTTTGAAATCGATGAGTACCGGATTCTAACACTATGGTTTCCGAGTCGGTACATGATACCAACCTGATGGATATAAATTTATGCTAAAGTTCACCCAAATTGAGAATTACAACAATTTCCGAACACCTGTTACTCCAGTTAAACCATACACTCTGGCCTTCATCGATATCAGTTATCACATTTCGCGGTAAGCATGACATCATTCTATTCAATATATTACAGTTAAATACTGTTTGTTGCGAAGAACTAATATATATGCAAGTATGTATTAGGTGTTGCGAACCTAGTAACAAATTAATTCAGTTGTGACCAGAAGGATAAACTAAAGACAGCATGAACGGAAAGTATAATCTAACATTGCACATTCGTTTCGTGCTTACTGGCGACTCATCAGTAGGAGCCGGTATTACGCCCTTTAAACAATATAAATTTGGGTGAAGCATGTGTCAGTGGTGGTAGCCATTTTTAAAAACCAAATTTGCGAACTTGATTTAAAACTTGGAACGTTTTCTTCGATACGATGGTATATGCTCCACATATCAAGTTTTCATATTTGTTCCAAAAGTTGATTTTTACAAATGACTAATTTCTATAGCAATATATCATTAACTACCTTATGTAAGGTGAAATAGGTAACAGTATGGTATTTTAAGGTTGTTCCACGAAAACGCCAAGTTTATTTTTTGTTTTAAAGTATCCATTAAGTTTTGCTTTTTACTTCCATGAAGATGATTGCCGCCGGAAATTGAACTTCACTGATATTTACTTTTTTTTAAAATATTCATATTATCATTCTTGCGCAAAAATAAAAGGAACTTTTACCAGATACAAGAAGTGCTTCGTTCCCGTTTTCTCCTGAGGTATTTACAAATATATATATATATATCCATATATATATATATATATATATATATATATATAAACCTGGAAAGAGTGTGAAATAAAGAAGCATTCAATAAATTACGTGAATCACCTCCAGACAAAAAGAAAACTTAAA
This sequence comes from Eudiplozoon nipponicum, assembly GCA_029291075.1. Taxonomy (NCBI): domain Eukaryota; kingdom Metazoa; phylum Platyhelminthes; class Monogenea; order Mazocraeidea; family Diplozoidae; genus Eudiplozoon; species Eudiplozoon nipponicum. The sequence continues at coordinate 61,708 of JAQBSW010001520.1, read as the reverse complement.
CGGAGAGAGAGTGTAAAATAAGGAGACAACCAATATTTTGCGTGCAATACCTTCAGTTCAGGCTCAGTTCCCGAAAATGGTAATTCTTCTTATATAAATCTGTTAAAAGTATTTAAATCGTTGAAGATAGAAAGACTACTAGGAGTTTAGCAAAACTTGTATTGCAAAAGAAGTTTCATATCGTATTATTTCTACTGCAAATTACTAGCGCTGCATATATATCTCGGCAAAATGTTTAATGAGCTTTGGGTGTAGGGCCGATTTCGTCGGACGAGGCAGCAATAATGATGAAACGCGTGTGTACATGAGATAACATGTTTCGTTCATGCTGACTTCGCCATATCTTTCTATTCCTTTTTGAACTAATATTTTACCAGATCCACGATGCCAAATACATAATAATATTTAATTTATTAAACAAACCTGACAAATTTTTATTTATTCTTCTATGCTATTTATAAAATTTTCAACGTACACACACACACACACACACACACACACACTGAAAGTCATTGTCTATTTCCAAATTAAACCAGTTCGTTTAATGCATTTTGCCACAATTTGTACGTGCATTTCAGAAACTTCAAATATCTCTTTTGACTTCAGGATGCATAAGAAATTCGTTAGACAGATTTCTGTTTTTAATACTCATTTTTACAAATGCTCTGAGCAGTTATTGATTTAATGTTTGCAATTGTACTGAGGTAAGTGTTAATTGACCATTTGTAGTTTATATATATATATATATATATATATATATATGAGCACATGAAAACACCACACAACAACTATATATATATATATATATATATATATATATATATATATATATATATATATATATATATATATATATATAGTTGTTGTGTGGGTGTTTTCATGTGCTCCATGCATATATATATATATATATATATATATATATATATATATAGTTGGTGTGTGGATGTTTTCATGTGCTCCATGTATTTATATATAGATAGAGAGAGAGAGATTTTAGTTACTGAGACCAATTCTTTGTTAAAAACCATTAGTGAGTTAATAGATTTTTTAAATATATAAATAGAACTGTTTAGGAATGAGGTTTCCATGCTTGCTTAAATATACCATTTTGAGAATTGTACTGCGTATACGTGATTAGAGGCCTGTTGATGATTCCGGAAAGTAGGAATCGAAAATTAGATCATAACTCATTTCCAGTTGTTAGTACGAACGATGTTGGAGCCTTCGGGGCAGAACGGAAGAATCCGCAGTCTGCCACAGCAAAGGCGAACTCGATGCGTACTTGGAGATGGGGATCTATCGGATCTTCGCGAAACTGTGATAGTGCAAAACGACAACACGCGAACGCAAATCGCGCAGATTCAAAGTTCTGAGCAGTATTTCTGCAAATGTGCTTTTTGGGACCTCTAGTTAAAGAAAGAAGAGGTTTAGTGCGTTTTGCATTTGGTGGCAACAAATTTTAATGCTATTTTATCGTTTTTCTTTGTCCCGTTTGTCAAGGCGTGTCGATTCGGAAGAGTACAGCACTTGGATCACCTAATTTCTTACGGTGCGGATATAAACAGCCAAACGACAAAAAACGGTAATACTCCTCTTCATATTTGCGCTTACACCGACCAGGAAGCATGTGCTCGCCTGCTGCTATTTCGCGGGGCGGATCGCACTCTTGTCAACAGAGCTGGTCACACGCCGTATCAACAGGCTATTCTCGCAGAACACACTGGTCTAGCAGATGTCATAAAGAATTTCAGTGATTCAGATGTTGGTTAGTTGTGTGTTGTTATGCAACTAAATTGGTTTCTATCCTTTACTTGAATAAGAAACGATATTTTCAGCTGCAAACGACCTGGCTACGATTTAATCCGCAAACACGTCTCGAAAAGTGTTTGGATCTTTATGGACGAATACAGCAACTATTTACGCTGACATATTTAGCATCAACCGAAGCAACTTGATGCGCAGTCTGTGTGTAAGTAGGTTAAACTTCAACCGATAATTACGAGGTAGTGTTGCCGGTAGCCTGCCTCACAGTATATCTCGCGGCTTCTGACTGTTTGAGTGGTCTATACTAGCAGCAATTGAAAAAAACGATTGGTGAATCATATGGAATATTTTTGATGAATTAGATGCTGTATTACCTCCGTGCCGTAAACTGAATTTTATTGTCGTTATTTGTTATTCCTTTCAAGTTCTGTTGTTGTAAATTATAGAATCGTATGTGCCAGTTATTATCGGATCGCGTATGATAAATGAACTACGCTTTTGATTTTAATGGTCCGTGGCTGTCGAATGCTATGCACAGTTTGTGGAATCGAGAGGAAGACAGTAACTTATCTTTTGCGTCCCGACTACTTTCTGCCTACTTATAATCCTCGCCTATTCTGCAAATTTACTTGCATTTCTAATATAATAATATAATTATTATATATAACAACCAGTATATACGAATAATTATTGAATGCGCGGGTGGCAATAATAAGTATTTAAATCAAGGTAGTGAGCTTGACATAAATAAACCAATCATATTATTTCTATTTGTCAGTTTAAATGAAACTTTGTATGAGGTAGAAAAGTTAATTCATTTCGTAGACCAATTTCGTCCCTATCGAGAACTCACAAAGTACTGCTCAGAAGTGTTTTTTTGCGGACGGGCCCCTAACCTGTGCACATTTGCTTCGAATTCTAGGACTTGATCAGCTGCGCCCCCTGCTGTACACTACGCACAATTTCCATTTATATATCAACTTGTTCTTCTGGTTGGCTTTTCCTTCAGGTGGAGCCTACGTAGCATCACTCTCGACCTAAAGTTCCGACAAGCCACTCCAGTCTGCTATTATTAAACAAGCACCAGGCTACCTGAGGAAGTGGTATTGAATTGAGGATTTTTAATATAGAACAAAAATTGCTTGCACGAGTAGTGATTATAATTTGTTAAATCAAGATGGCCAGCGCGAGACAAACACCAGTCTCATTTTATATATATCTGTAGATATGAACTATGCATTCTAGAATTTAACCTGTTTATTACCTTATTTGCATCTATCAGACCAGATTTTGCGCCTGTGTATCGGCTCATGATGGTAATGGTCGTTATCCGGGCCGAAAGAATTTATTTTACACAAATAGACATCTTTCGTCAATTCGACTCATACACATTATTAATTTGAAGTCAAAATGCTGTGTTTACTTTATTCTGACAGAAAATATACGATCAAAATCTTTCTGTTAGACCTTAAGTCAATATATATATATGTAATTTGGGATTGGATGAACGAAAATATTAACGAATCCAGAATATTGGCTGTAGATACAGGTAGAAATTTTATATATATAAGCACGGACTGCAATTCAAAAGCCGTGAGCAATTGATGATATACAGTCATATGAGAAGAAAACAATTCAATATATTAATAGTTAAGCATATAAATATGAAAAATAACAAAACAAGTAGAAGCAATAATAATGACAAGGATAATGATGTAGACAAAAAAATTGCTTTAACGAAGAGTGATTTGTGATATGAGGATCTAAGTAATATAAGTATATTTACCCAGGTAGCACACGGTAACGAGGTAAATTACTCTGAATAACACCATTATGGCCATCTCAGATTTAAGGCAATATATATATATATTGAAAATTTCACAACATAGAAAATGTAATTAATCAGGAAGAACTGTTTTGTCCTTAGTGGTCACGTATCAAATAATTGACTGACCTGTGGAAAGTGTGGTTTGAATCATGGGATATTCTCAACCCTATGATGTGACTAATGTCTACTGGAAACATACATGTAGTCAAATTCTGCGGTTGTAATTTTATTCAGCATCAATTTCATAGATGGCATGGTATCTGTCTTACAATGAAGGATTTGCGGCGGCTAGTTCGTATTTGAGGCCGATAATGATGTCGAATATGATCCATCTCAAGAGAAGACTCGTCAAATCATAATTTGGTCTACAACTAAAATTTTCATGCATTTCACGGCTTCGGTGGCGTAATGAACGAGATATTAGTACGAGGCAAAAGTCCCTTGGTCGAAATCGCGACCGCGGCAATTTAGTAAGTACTTGGTACTTCCACAACAAGAACGAACCAGTCTACTTGATGAATTGTATTTGCTTATACCATCAGCTCACATTTAACTAAATTGTGATGTTCTACTTTCATGCATTACAAATATCAAAGTTGATGATGGCCATCTATTTCGAGATCACTAAACTTCGCTCTACAATCTTTCATTTATATACATTCTAAGTAATATTCGAAGGCAACGGATATAAGGTATATATATATATATATATATATATATATATATATATATATATATATATATATATATATTATAATTAGGAAAACACAAATAACGAAGTGGATAAAGGCCATTTATTTCGTGAATACTAATCATCTCTTATACAATCATACATATTTATACATTTTGGGTTTTCAATTGATTATGCTAGTGGTAACAAATCTGACTCGTTTTTACTGCTGTTTCTTGTTTTGACTGGTTGGTGAGTGTGTATGCGTTTGTGTTTGTGTGTATGCGTGTTTGCATGTAAAGGTCATTCTCGCAGTATTGCGAAGTGATGTCTGATATCTTGTCATTATTGTTTTGATAGCTTGAGAATTAACCATTTGTGCGCATTGTTCACTGTTACATATACAAGTGCTATTTTTCCCAGTATAGTTGATCGTTTCACCTCGTTGCGCAAAGTTTTCACGTGGTAACAACGCCAGTGTTGATTGCAGTGTTAAACGCTCACATTGTTTGGAGACTTCTGTCATCGTATGCGCCTCTGTTATTTCCACTTCAGTTTGTTGCCAATCCGATTGTACGTTTGTTGATTCTAGTCGAGGGCCTGTTTGTTCTTGGCTGGATACTAGTAGATTGTTGTTGAATTTTGTTATTCTTGGCCAGTCGATAAGAATATCATGTTGATGAAACTTTTGAATATTAAGGTCAGGTGCTTGTTGTTTTATGTAAAGGGCTTCGTAGATAAATAATAATTTTTCTGATTTTGCTTTATGTAGAATTGTGAAATTGGTCGAATTGACAGGGTGCCCCGTTGCCAATATATGATCGGAAATAGCTGATTTTCCTGACGGTGGCAAGCCTTTGTTAATCAATTTCTGTGGCAAATGTTGCTGGATTCTGCTTATCAATTGCTTCTTCGTACGTCCGATATATGTGCTACCGCACATACATGAGAATTTGTAGACTATGAATGATTTGGAGAGAATTGGCAATTGATCTTTGGCATCCAACCTCATGATTCTCTGTGTACTAAATGTCATATTAACTTTAACACTGGGAAAGTTGTCCTTAGTTATTCTATTCAGCCGCCGTGCAATTAATGAGGCTGTTACGTCGCCTCTAAATGGAAAGTTTAGGAGAACCTGCTTGCGGGTATCCTTTCTAGTACGAATCTGCCGTGGACTGATGTTGACATCAATGAAACGCTCTGGGTAGTTTTCATTAACAAAATTTTCCTGTGGTAGCCCAGTTCTTTCTCAATCTTGTGTTCAGAGAAGATCTTCCTTATTCTGTTTGCTAGGTTGTTTACTAAGTTTCTTTTGTGGGATTTTGACACACTGCTGCTGTAGTGAATGTATTGTCCGGTGAAAGTGGATTTTCTATGTATGGCCAGTGTCAAATCTCCGTTTGCTTCTCGAGTGAGTTTGATGTCAAGGAAGGGAAAACTGTCGTCTTTCTCTACCTCGAGAGTGAATTTGATGTCTGGATCGACTCCATTTGCTTGTTTGAGGATTTCGGAAGGGTCTGCTGCTTCTGAGATGAACAACAAGATATCATCTACATACCTTTTGTAGAGTGCGCACTGGTCAATTATACCTTTTAGGCTCGTTTTTTCCAGGTGATACATGTATACATCTGCCAGGAGGGGTGCGATGCAACTTCCCATAGCTACACCATTGATCTGACGGTAGTATATCCCTTCGAATGTAAATTGCACGTTTTTAGTACATGCTAATATGAGGTCTTTGATGTCATTGGTGTCTATAGGGAAATCAAAAAACTCATTTTTGATGAGGTCACACAAGATCTCCGTTGTCTTATCCAGTGGTATGTTTGTAAATAAGGATGAGACGTCAAGCGAGACCATTTTATTCTGTAGGATGTTCTTCCCCTTCAATTCATTTGCTAGTTCGAAGGAGTCCTTGATAGTGTTAGCGTTTATGATGCTCCGTATTGGTTCAAGTAGTTTGCAGAGAAACGTGGCTGGTTTATGTTGTGGAGCGTTGATCATTGACATAATGGGCCGCATCGAAGGAGCTCCTGAGGCTGTCCAGACTTTATGAGTTTTGGTTTGCCGTACAATCTTGTGGTGTTTGTTTCGACTGGTTTTGATTTTGGATGTCTTCTGTGAGTTTGATCTAATCTCGGAGTCAGCCATCGATGTTAGAACATGTTTTTCCATCTTTTTCAAAATTGCATTAATTCTTGATTCGATGTTCGTTGAATCATCTTTCTGTTTGATGTCATGCTTAAATTTAGATTGATCATTTATTATATCGTTCATGGCCTTCCTGTAAGCGTCGGCTTCAAGTATAACAATTCCTGATCCTTTGTCGGGTGTGGCAAGTCGTATGGATTTGTCTGATTGGAGTTTTCTGAGTTCGTCTATGTGCTGTTTTGTGATGATTTGGCTGCCTTTGAATTCCTTCTTGTATTGTTCTAGTGCGCTTACTATCTCAGCTTTGAGTCCTTGTCCATTGAATGCATGTGGGGCGGTGTCTTTCGTTAAGTCATTGTAGAAATTTTCCGTTCCAGCCTGAATGTTAATAATGTAACGTTCAATTAGGTTTTTCTTGACTACGCAGAATTTTGCTCCTAAGGAGAGTAATTCTTTCTGGTGTTTTGACAAGATCACTTTTGAATAATTGTGAATAAAAGCGTCTGGGTTCGTAGGAAATTTTGATTGCGTAGGAAATTTGTCCAGGTCTCTCGTGAGGTCCTTGGTTTCTTTGTCCGCTGTTATTTTCATCAGTGTTTCTATCTTCTTTGTGAAAGCGGTGTATTCGCCGTCGTTCAGTCTTGCAATTTGACAACCCAGTGATTGAATGATGCTCTCAGCATTTTGCAGTTTTGATTGGTTGTCCTCGATACCATTGAGCAATAAGCGACTTATAAGTTTATTCGTCGGTTTTTGGTTATTTCTTCTGCACCGCTTGAGGAATCGTTTTGGCACAACATCTGATTCTAAACACGATTTGAAGAACTTAATTCTTTCTAGAAGTTTGGCACACGTACAGTTAAAGTCCATTAAAAAGGAATGGACATTATAAATATATATATATATATATATATATATATATATATCATATATATATCCTAAAATGAAGATGTTCTAAAATCAAAGGTAACTGTTCCTGATAGTGAAAATTCGAACTTAGTGTGGGCGAAGATAATATCCGCTATTAGCACTGCAGGTTCTACTATGTGTGGTTCTGTAGGGTTCAGTATAATTGGTCATCGGGTCATTGAAATGCCTGTTGTAATTCTCGAAACTAGGTGCCAAATTCCTGCTAGCCAAATTAACCACACTGTTAAAATTAATCTTGAAATCATTTTGAAAAAGTGGAGGAATCGTTCGCATAAGGTAATGGCCTATGTTTGCTCTAAATTATTCTCGCAACAGAACCGAGAAAATTAAAGGTTAGCGGAGCAATAAATGATTTCATCAATAATCTAATAATCGATAAAATGTGTCGGATTTGATAGATTGGCTGAATACTTCAAAGATGGGTTTTATTGATAACCTGAATTAGTCCCGATCCTCGAAAGTGTGCCTGTACCATCGGTGTGGAACACTAATCTCGAACAAACATTCGAGTTGGAAATACTGAATTAAATCATATCTCTTTAAGATCGTAAATATGCAGGCTCCGATGATTTTCTTCTGACTCTATTTAAAAATGATGGCAGCAACATTTTTGGAGCCTTGCATAACCATTTTCTAACTATATGTAATGAGGAGATCGTGTTGTTTGCTTGAGGGGAGTCCACCATCGTTCCTATCTTTCGAAGAGGCGACCGTAACTCGTGAAATAACTGTCGTGGTATTAGCTTGACGGCAGGCGTTTACAGGTTTTATACTTCGATCACCTTACGCCTTCTCAGAATTTCGCGCGAACCACATACACGAGAAGGACGAGCCGGAGTCCGGCCAGTACGAGGTTGTATAGATAATGTTTTGCCTTAAGGCAATGAATTAATCAGAAGCATGTACACTGAAGTCCAACATTAATCGTCTTTCTATACTTCAAGGCTGCATTTGACACAGCGAATCCCAATAATCTACTTCATGTTCTGGCGAAAAGCGATATGCTCACCAGATTTGTAAACATTATTCGCGCTGTCTACACAAAAAATTCTGGTCACGTTAGGGCCTACATTTAGTCATCGCACAAATTAACTTCTAACTGTGGTGTCCGTCACGAATTTCCACTTTCCCCATTTTTGCTTAAATTTTTAATGTATGCCAGTATGAACTATACCCTTCCATACGTTCCGGATGGAAGTGTCGAAGTTCTTCTTTGTGGTAGCACAGTCGATCTGCACTATACACATGATTTTCTATTATTATTATTATTATTATTATTAATTATTATTATTATTATTATTATTATTATTGTTATTATTTTTATTATTATTATTATTATTATTATTATTATTATTATTTATTAGTTATTGTTATTGTTATTGTTATTATTATTGTTATTGTTATTATTATTATTATTATTATTATTATTCAATAGCCGAGTTTCTGTTCATTCCACCTCAAATACGTTAACATGCGTTGTTTCGACTTTCGGTATAAAATTCGCATCCTCTAAAATTGTGATACTTCTACAGGATCACTCACTATGTAATTCAATTCTGCGGCTGCAAGGTGAGAATCTGGACGTAGTTTATAGGTTTACGTATCCTGGCATTTTTAATTTGTTTCATTTGTAATGCACCTGTCATCATTAGTACTTTTAAAGTTTTCTTTGATATGTTTTATTTCTATTTTTTTCTATTTTCATGGTTATCTGGCAGTGAAATATCAGTTATTAATGGCTGGTGTTTTGTTGCCTTTGACGAAGATATATATTTATATATATATATATATATATATATTTATATATATATATATATATATATATATATATACATGATTTCGCTTTAATTATGCGTTAGCTGATCTGGAGGGCACCGATTCCCATTATAATAAACTTTTTCTCAGATTTTATTGGATAATTTTTTTAAATTGGAAAAAATCGTTAACCTATGACTTTACGATAAAATAAATTATTAACTTTGCAGTGCAAAAATCTGGCTATTTGACAAAGACACACCTTAGTCCAGCGCAGATTAGTGCCAGTCTGCAATACTGTCTGAAATATTAAAGGGCGACACTGTAAGTAGCCCAAATTCAGCTAAATCTTGTTTTTTCTGGTTTTCTCTCTGCTGTGAACATTAGTATGTTTTGCCGTGTTTTTTTGCACGTCAGAAACACACCCACACGCCAGCGCACGAGACCGGCTGTTCAGCTATATTTGCACACACATAACTCGTGCCAGACAGACTAAATTCCCATCATACCTCGTGCACTGATTTATCCCCTTCGCGTGTGTCCAGTTAAAAGTGTTGATCAAGCGTTTTTGTTTTACAACAATAAAACAATTGTTGGTTGCTCGGGCGGTGATAACTATTGTTTAATTCAAGTTTGCCATCTTCAGGTAAACACCAATCCTATTGTATTTAAACAGTGGCACAACGCAGGAAGACAATGTTGTGCGACTGGCTAGATACAATGGGATTGGTGCTTATCTCAATCTCGTAAACCTGATTGAACAAGGTATTTTTCAGTTCTTGTCGCTGGTGCCAGTATTGTTTGCTACACATTTTTTAAAGTACATATTCGCACATATGCTTTCTCATTTTGCATTCTTCGCAGGGGAGGCGAATGAGGTAGGGCTTTATCAAAGTTGGCAACTATTGCCATTTCAAATTTAATTCTAAGTATTGAGCTAATTGCCCTACCTGGTTGTCCTAAAAGTCACCTGCCACGTATTCGCGGAATGTGATTTCTTCAATTTTTTGTCAGTTTAAGCATAGACAGTTCATACAGTATACCGGGTTTCTCCTTATTTGCAGCATTTAAAGTAACTTGCAGAATTGCCGCAAACGGGACTCGAAACGAGGCACATTTGGCCTCGGATTCCAAATAAGCTACACGCGAAAGAAAAGCTAACCAAAAACATAAGTTAGTGTATGATATAAAATTGTGTTTAGCATGCAGCACAGGTGGCGGAGTGGACGGAGTCTCAGACACCGACGCGTGTATACCCCGGTTCGAGTCCCATCAGTGACAAATTCTCGACAGTACTTTAAGCGTTCCCAATCATCACGAACTCCATCTACCGGATAAATTGTATTAGCTACCCAATTAATTATTTAAATCAAGTTTGCGAGCTTGAAGTAAACGCCAATCCCTTTGTATTGCCTGTGTCTCTAACTCCTGAGCTGCCCTGCTGCCCTGCTGCACTCAATTATCAGTCGTATATTAGCTCGTGTTTTTGGTTAGCCTCTCTTTCAGGTGAAGCCTATATGGAATCTCTTTGGACATAAAATTTTAACTAGCTAATCTGTCATTATTATAGATCAAGAAGTAAATTACGCGTGTAACGGTTATCGATACAATTACTTAGACCAAGGCTGCGAATTTTACATAAACGGAGACCAATTAAAATTCCCCACGAAGTGTGGTTTCTGTACTATAATGACAGATTGGGAGTGGTTAGTTGAATTTTTTTGGTCTAAACTGATGGCTTCGGGAACTATTTCTGTAACCACCTTGCCGCACACCACAAACATTTTTCAGTTATATACAAACTCAGGTTTCTTGGTTATCCTGTCCTTTAGGTGGAGCCTATTTAGCTTTCATTTAGACTTAACGTTCTAACTAACCGTCCCCAAACGTTTCATATAGAACAGACACCACGCTATATGGGTAAGGGGGTATTTAATTGAACGTATATATAATTAAACGAACATTGGTTGTGCGAGCGGTGATAAAATTTACATTTTGATCAAGATTGCCATATTGATATATTCACCTGACATTACATTTGTCAGTTGTGGCAATGGCCACCTTTAAGACAAATAATGAACAAAAAGTCTTATCTAGGGCAGACAGTATTTCAACAGAAATTCCTCGCAGAAGCGTCCGTATAAGAATGAAGCAGTCAGCCCAATGAGAAAAGCAGACTTAGAGCTGAAGTGAACATAAATTAATTAATGTGTAAATTTGTTTTATTAAATCGATGCTCGTTGTGCGAGAAAAATTATATATATAATTGAGTAAAAATAAAGCATTTGTCGTACATTTAAAATGGCTTCTGATGAGTTGGAAACGTTGATTCAGGCATTGACTTCTCAAATGAATAATTTAACTGCAGAATTAGGCACAACTAAGGCTCGTCTAGACGATACGCTAATAATAAATACAGAAGACATCCAAGTACGTGGACCATCCAACATAGGTGGACACAACATCAGTATAAACTAAGAATTGTATAGTGTAGTAAAGGGAATTCATCGAGTAGACCGTTTTCGTCCTTATTGGGAGCTCATCACGTGCTGTCCAGAATTTGCCGCGGACAGGACTCGAATCTGGGCACGTATGCTTCGGAATCTGTTAGTATAACCACTGATTCACCTCTCTCGTACTCAATGTTTGTTTGATTACTTATTTCGCATAGAGATATTTACTATCGTTATAGTGGCTTTTTTAAAGATATGAATTTTAACCACTACTTTTCTGGTTCAAGCTCCAATATTGGTTCTGAATGTTACTCATGCGCTTAGAAATTATAGATGGATGGTTTTGCTAACTTAGATTTATTAATTTAGCCTTTTTAATGAAAGCTTTATTTATTCAGTTGGTTTGATGTGGCAGTTTGCAGATATTCAAGGATTCAAATCAAGTTTGCATACCTGGTATAAACCCAAATCCACTTTTATATACAGTCGAATAAAATAGAAAAACTACCACCAAACACTCCTAATGAGACGTTTAGAAGCTTCATCGGCCTTATCAAAGCACAAATGTAAATAATTAACGTGGATGAAGCAGAAAGTTAGCAATGAGAATTTGTCTAATTAAACGAACATTGGTTGCGCGGGCGGTGATAACAGTTACTAAAATCAAGGTTGCGAACTACATATAATCACCTGACATATTATGTATATACATTTGTCAGTATAAACTGAGAATTGTATATTGTATAAAGGGCAATTCATCCAGTAGACCGGTTTTGTCCTTATTGGGAACTCATCATGTACTGGCCAGTATTTACCGCGGACAGGGCTCGAACCTGGGCACGTCTGCTGCCGAATCTGGTGTAGTATTTGATGAGTTCACGATGAGGACGAAACCGGTCTACTGGATAAAGTGCCTTTTCCACACTATACAATTCTTAATTTATACTGAAAAAATGTTTGTACATAATGGTTCCGGTGTTTATATCAAGAACGCAACCTTGATTAAGGTAAAAAAAATGATCTTGACAGTCGATTTGGCTCGCATTTGTGTACCGAAAACATCGTGAGTTTTTGGCGTATTGCCGGTACTCACTTGCATGTGGCCAGCAAACATGTACAGAAAGTGTCAATAGGTTAACGAATAAATTTGTTACACCGTGCCTCATACGGTAACGGCAAAATAGCTGTTAGCAGCACCATCTTATTACATTTTGAAATCTGCAAATTACCGATTCTGAACAATTAGGATGTTTGTGTAAGTTATTCCCTGTTTTCCCGTTGGCACATATTTGCGTCCGTGCTTCCCGTTCTTGTTCGGAAATGAACTGTTTCCATATTCTTTTCTGTCGTGTAGGTGCAAATAATGCGAAAAATACTTGGTTTATGGGGATGTCAGGATAGAATATTAATCGATTTGTAATGTATACAAACATTCAATCACAGTCATTTACAACAAAGCAAACACACACACACACACACGCGCACAACTAAGCGACTTCACCTATTAATTATTTCGATATTAACGCATTATTTTTAGTTGTTCGTATGTTCAGAATTAATAGAAAGAAAACACGAATTATTTTGTGAATTTTTGGGTCGAAGCTAATATCATGCCTCCATGTGAAAGCACAATGTACACACACACACACACAAACGAACACTAATTAAAATATGATATCAGTATAAACAACTGTTCACCTTTAATCAATTGCCTTTTCAAAAATGACAAATATTGCGATCTACACTGAATTCTGGTCACCTGTGCACGATCCGTAGGATAGCTTTGGTAGCGTAGACTATCAGTCCACTTACTCGTGACATTTACAATTCCATTTCATACACTAACCCATTAATATATATATATATATATATATATATATATATATATATATATATATATAAACACGGTCATGTACATTATTTGCACCCAGTGTTGTTCTTAAGGGCTTGACCAATCATAGCGTTTCGAATGGTTTGTTTAAAAATAAATTCAAGTGATTTAAAGTTACCTAGCTGATTTTATTTAATAAAAAATTGGCATTTACTTGCTTCCATTGACCTGGGCAGTTTTCTATCTGAATGGCGGTCAATGAGTCCTATTCCTTCGCACCCTTATCGTTTCCGTGAGACCTAGTCGACAATAACGAGTTCTATTTATGGTTAAACGATTATATATATATATATATATATATATATATATGTTTCATTATAAAACCACTTGCCCAGGTAGTGTGGTGTCTGTTCTGTAATGGCAAACTTGAGTTGCCTAGTTGGAACCTTAGGTCTAAATACGTCATATAGGCTCTACATTAAAGAATGGATAACCAAAAAACATTAGTTAGTATATAACAGAAAATATGTGGTGCGTACGTCAGGGTGAGTCAATGATATGAGTCACAAACTCCGAAGCAGATGTGTCGGGGTTCGAGGCCTGTCCGCGGTAAGTTTTGGACAGTTCGTGAAGTGTTCCCATTAGGGCCGAAGCTTTTCCACTGGATGAATCGCTTTTTCTACATTATACAATACATATTTTATTTTGTCAAATATATATATATATATATATATATATATATATATAATGGGATTGGTGTCTATATCAAGATCGCAACCTTGAATTAAACAATAGAGGTTTATTAAGCTTTCGAATACAGCCGGGCCCACCAATGGCTGGCAGTATTTTTCTCGCTAGCATGCACGATTTCCAGCGTAGGTACACGCCTAGAGTTGCCGCCTTTTCATTTGGAACGGCTAAATTAAGAGAAAAATATCACTGAAGCTATCCTTTTTCAACCGATGATAAGGTGAAGTTTGAATGACTTGTTGCTCTATTTGAACCCGAAGAGTAGACCAGCTTTTGAACACAGTTGATATATCGTATGCATTAATCGTGGTCTTTGTCTGGCCGTTAAGCCTAGCCAATCTTTCGGACTGAACAGTTTTATTTTTCTTTGCAGACAGTCCATCTTAAAGATTAACCTTAATTACCTTCCTCTATTTCGTCCGTCAAAAAGTTGCTATTGCTATGCTAAATAAACATAAGTGATGGAAGACGAGGACCTCATCTAGAAATACAACTAGCTATTATTTGAGTGAATTCTCTTATTTCCCCGTCACATGTAAATTTAGTAAGAAAAAGTGATTACAACTTTGAACAAATTCACCAGGCTATTTCCTTACTCTACCGCATTTTCCACAAATATGTATTGCGTTGAACAACACAACAAAACTACCGCCAGCCGCATCATCATCAGTGTACGACGGCAAGCTGACTAGCGGTAGTTTTGTTTTGTTGTTCGACGACTGGTTAAATACAATGGGATTGGTGTTTACTTCCAGCTCGCAAACTTGATTTAAAGAAGTGTTACCACCAGCCGCGCAATCAATTATTGTTTGAATTGTGTTGCTTATGTGTGTATATGTGGCGAAAGCTGCAAACAGTTAATGTTCGTGACTGCATAGAAATTGTGCAGCCGACATTTCCAGTCAAGTTCAATGTATGCAAGACTGCTAGAGGTGAGAGCCGCATATCTAAATTTGATTTCCATATACATTCAATGCGGTTTGATCCTCGATAGTCAGTTTGCCGTCGTACTCTGATGATGATCATGGAAGGTCGAAACGCGTCAGTGCGTTGCGGCTGGCGGTAGTTTTGTTATGTTGTTCGATGACTGGTTAAATACAATGGGATTGGTGTTTACTTCAAGCTCGCAAATTGATTTAAAGAAAGAATTGAGCAGACTGCTGGCAACAGGTGCTTGAACATAGATTGACTGAAGTAGCATAATTTGCAGGACGTGACGTGAGGCGTTGCTGTGTTACGTCGTCTACCCGCCAGGTTTCAAGACTGCTAGAGGTGAGAGACGCATATCTAAATTTGATTTCCATATATCATTCAAGGGGATAGTATAAGTTTCATCGTCAACTGAACATCATATGCAACGCGCGACCATTGTAGCACAGGTAATGAGTTTCAAGACAGAATCCAAAGCATCGAAATTGACCAATTTCCTCGAAAAGATCCCAAGCTATGCTGTTCAGCTTCGACGCATGCAACTGCGAAATTGTTACAACTATTAACAAAGAATGAAACAGGAGCAGAGAACCAGCTTCTTGATGTGTGTCCAATAAGATCAAAATCTGTGAGACTGCTAAATTTCATTTAATATCATACGCCATGTCTAGATTATATGTATAGTATATATATAATCAAATCCTACTGTATATATATATGTATATACATATAAATTTTTATATGCCTAATTTAAATAAAGCGTGGCCATTTTTTCTATTGTCATTCAATTGCGATTTGTTGGTCATAATACACCAAAATATTTCGTGTGATCAAACTTGAAATACCATTGTACTTTACTTGACCCAGTTTAGAGGGGCTTAAAATTAGTTCGGCACTCGGTCTAGGTAAGATAATATATATTTCTTAACTCCTTCTTAATGAAAACTGAAGATGAGACTCAAAACACATAAGATAATTATATACTGTTTGTTGCGATGAACTAATAAATCTAAAACTTTTTGTTAGGTGTTGCGTACCTTGTAAACGTTCAGTTCAAATAGGACCAGAAGGATAAACCAAAGTCAACATGAAAGAAAGGTATAATCTCATGTACAAATGCGTTTCGTTTTTACTGACTACTCATTAGCTGTGGAAGGTACTAAACTCTATAATGGCTATATATTTGGCCCACAAATGTGGCACAATTGTACGGTGCAATCTCCAATACAAATTTGTATTCAAGCAGTAATCGATATAAAGACTCCAACAATGTGACTTCAAAGCCAACTCACTATATATTAAATATGCTGAGCCCGTAAAGGGTACCATTACTATGGTTGCCGAGACGGTACATGGTTCCGACACAATGAATTTCGTAAAATGCTAAATTTCACCAAAATTGAACACTTGTTATTCTAGCAAATCCATACCTTCTGACCTTCGTCGATATCAGTTATCATATTTCGCGTAACTCATATACATTGATTTTACCTTTTGTTCATGGTAACTTCTGGTTATTCTTCTGGTCCTATTTGAACTAGCCTGCCAATAAGTATGCAACCTCTATTATAAAATTGATTATATATTAGATTCCCGCGAAAAATAATACATAACTATTATAAAATTAATTAAATCATGTCAAGATGTCAAAATCAGACCACGTCCGATTCGTACTACAGAGGATATCATCAAAATCATTATCCTAAACCTATTGTGATCTACCTGATCAATAATTTCACAGTGGTTAAATGGGACCACTAGAGCAAATTTACTGAGTTTAAAGTTGTCATTACATTTCTTGATCAAATACATAGTGGGCATAGAGCGTAGTACCGGCTCCAACTGATGAGTCGCTAGTAAGCAAGAAACTCCTGTGTACATGAGATTATTCCTTCCGTTCATGCTGATTTTAGTTTATCCTTTGGTTTTATTTGAAATAATCCTTTTCAGGGTACGTAAGAAATTATATATTGCATTCTTTTAACATAGATATCTACTGTAACGACACAAATCAATCGCCGACATGTTGCGTAAATTAAATTCAAATTTATTTACGTTGCACCAATGAGAAAAAAGCAAATTGCCGTTTAACCACGTCTAACCACGTTTAACCAATAGTATGCAAGTACACATATTGCATGCTATTTAAGCACGGTAATTTACCATGCAAGTCAGTGGTGGCATTTGCCTTCTACCTGCTTCACGCGTGTGCGTTCTGTCGGCTTGTCAATACGTGTGCGCTCTGTCGGCTGTCAATACCTACTCATCTTGTTGCGGGATACCGGAGAGACGAGCCAATTGAGTGCAGGACCTGCAGGACACCATCCACAACGCGATTACAGCTCAACCACGGGAGCGAAAACTCAACCAGAGTCCACCCAAGGCTCTAGGACATCTTCACACTCTGAATACTTCAAGAGAACGCATTACCCGGCCCTCTTAAGGGCCCCCATATCAGTAACTAATCTCTATTCAGAGCACCTTAACCGAGTTTGTAACGTCGTACGGCATTTACTTGAAGCCGGGGCGTTTACACTACTGATGAATAAAATGCCTTTAGATGAACATAATAACAACTGAATAATGTAAACAAAAATGACAGCAAATAAGCGAGTAGCACAGTCAAAGTGTTTGCAACACACGGATGTGCATGTCTTTCTTTTGCCACATATCGTTTTTGTCCACTTCATTTGTGTAAGAACAGAATCAATAATTTACTTGAACAATATTTACTAAGTATACGTAAATATTGTATTTCCAAAAGAATAATGCTTAAATTAAGGCCATTCGAATAATTGAGCATGTCAATGACACTGCTCACCACACGTAAGTATGGCAAGTAGTTTTCAAACAACACGTCTCGAAGCGTCGCCAAGAATTTGTAACATATTAAAAAACTAATACGTGCCCAGGTTCGAGCCCTGCATGCGTCAAATACTGGCCTGTATGTGATGAGTTCCCAATAAGGTCGATATCGGTCTACTGGATGAATTGCCTTTTCTACACTAGAATTCGTAGATTATACTGTCGAATGTGTGCACATAATGGGTCAGGTGTTAATATCAAGATCGCAACCTTGATTAAAAGTAATTGTTATCACCATCCGCGCAACCAATGTTCGTTTAATTATAATAAAAATCTGTGCGAACAAGTAAGTAATAATAAATTATACTGACGATGATTGTAAGTGCTAAATATATCAATAAGAATGACTGAAAGACTGATTAAAGAATATCGTTATATAAGAACATAAATTAATGACCTTCTATAGGTCCAGATTTACACATTTTACGAATAAATTGTCTAATTGGAACTCGCTGTTTATTTTCCATTATCTATCATAGCTTCTTGGCTAATGCGTAATGTACTCACTTCGATTGGTTGTCATTTTATCCAGATGTTATTTTGCTTGTTGTCGTCCGTAAAAATTTTGTAATTCATATATGTCAATAACTGAAGTGTAGATTATTTTATGAACAATAATGTGGGCAATGATAAATAATTGCGAGTCCTCTTGTTGTTTGAAGAAAAACTTTTAATTACTTTAGATTGGTCACTGATTGGGCTGGTGATAAATCTCAGGTAAGAAATAGCCGGCAAACTTGAAATTAACACCAATCACTCATTAAATAACCATTTTTTCAACAGTAAAACTAATTTTAGTCGCATTTACTGACACTTTTTCTCCCTCCATATGAAGCAGGCATTTTCCGTTGCGTAAAAGTTATGCCTGGCAATTAGAATATGCAATCTGCATATCTGATTTTTCACACCTTATATTTGCATTGTGGCTTGATCCTTGTTGGTCAATTTGTCGTTGTGTCCTGAAAATTAACGTTGAAGTTAGAATCGCGTCAAATAAATTACTGACAGTTGTTTTGCTATTTTGTACGAATGGCTACATCAAATGGGATTGGTGGTCATCTCAAGTTCGTAAACTTGACTTAATCATTGCTCTTCCTGTGGAATAAATTGACTGATAATAATACGGTTGATTCTATCGAATACATTAGAAATTTCTTATCATTCTCAAAATACACACAACCAGTATATATATATATATATATATATATATATATATATATATATATATATATATATATATATAATATATATATATAGAGAGAGAGAGAGAGAGAAAGAGAGAGAATATACACGTTTATTAGATTTTATGTTATATTTCCACCTCTTTATACACATACGTCTATTTCAAAAATGTCTACTTCATTTCTAGACGAAATTTATTTATAAACAAGGATGATTCACTAATATTCCCAGTTTGCCTATTTACCTCTAACATAAACAGCGCCAAATCGGTTCAGTGCATTTCGCAAACAAGCCTGATGCGCACTGATTAGGTACAAATAGCTTTCCGGGAAAAGGATACGAGCAACACTTCCAACGACACCAGTAGAAATCATAATTATCTTCAGTAACATCAACATCAGTATGGTATAGTTCGGAATGGAAATATCTCATTTCGCGAAAAAACTAAAGCGAGAATAAATTTCAACTGATCTAAGTGATGATCGATTAGACTGAACAGTTCTGATTTCATAAAAGGATATTTTTTCTTAACAAAAAAGCGCAGACATGGTTGCGATTTGTAGTACCCTTTAAGCCGGTAGTCTTTTTTCATTAGTTAACACCAATAGGGAATCAAATTAAAGCGACGTTTTGTGTTCTTCCCAATGTTACACGTATGTTTGTTGTACAACGCTGCTGCACTCCAAAAGACAGATGATTCAGAGACTTGTGTCTTTAATGATACAAATTTAGAAATACTTTGGAGTTTGAAGCATAACTATACTGTACAAAAGTTTTATCGGTCAGTTAAAAGAGCCATCCTTTGCCGTATGTCCACGCAACGTATGTATCTGTT
The DNA here is from genome assembly GCA_029291075.1 of Eudiplozoon nipponicum. Taxonomy (NCBI): domain Eukaryota; kingdom Metazoa; phylum Platyhelminthes; class Monogenea; order Mazocraeidea; family Diplozoidae; genus Eudiplozoon; species Eudiplozoon nipponicum. Next base: position 41,761 of record JAQBSW010001520.1, on the reverse strand, counting down.
ACTTTTTGTGGTATATTTTGAAAAAGCAATGGAATTTAATTCGATTATACGCATAAATTATACATTGATAAACTGGAATTTAAAAAAATCACATTCAGAGGCGCATCCACACACGCACACACACACACACACACACTTTCTCGCAAAAAGACAAATTTCAAGTTTATATTATATTCTCGCATAAATTTTATTTTTCTATTTATCTGTGCAGAAAGGCTGCTGCAACTAACTGCTTCCGCAATGACTGGCTCATTTCCATTTCTTGCTATAAAACATCCGAAATCTGCCTGGTTTAGAACATGTTTTTTTGTCAAAAACGTGAAAGATTGCTGTTTAAAAAATCTCTCGTGGTCCAGATGTGATTAGTATAAAATGCTTTTGATTGAACTTAGATAGAAATCGGCCAGTCTTACCTACATAGCGCTCCGCAGAATTATAGGATTTATATAAGTAAGCACAACGGTAAATAAAGAAGGAGATGGGTATTACGTAATCTGTCAGTTGACATATAATCTCTAATTAGTTAAATGGATAATTCAGACATATTAATTAAACAATAAGACGAACATTGGTTGTGTGGGTAGTGATAAAAATTATTGCAATCAGAGCTGCGATCTTGATATGAACACCTAACCCATTAAGTACATACATGTGTTAGTATAAACTATGGCATCCGTTTAGACCCAAATCTCCAAATAACCATCCCCAATCTGTCATTACTGAACGGACGCCATACTAAATGGGAAATTATATTGAAATGAACATTTAAATGATTAAAATAACATTGGTTGCGCGGGCGGTGATAACATTTATTATAATCAAGTTTGCGATATTGATAGAAGTGCCTGATCCATTAATTAATTGCATATGTCAGTATTAACTATGATTTGTATAGAGTAGAAAAGGCAATTCATCCAGTAGACCGGTTTCGTCCTTATTGGGAGCTCATTACGTACTGGCCAGAATTTGCCGCGGACAGGGCTCGAACCTGGTTCGTGTCGATTTTCGAAAATAACCTTTGTTTTTGATAAGCAAGAATGTCTGCTTCATACGTGTTTCTATTGTTTTGTTGTACAAATCCAAATACTTTGTAACGTAAATACGATGTTATCATTTACGAGCGGTGCTATATACTAAGCTAGTGATAATTTAATGAATTATAATTTCCACCTTCTGCTTAACCTTGTTTCCAGGTAGGTTTCCTTCCAGATTGGCTCTTTGTAGGAATAAATATATTTTTGTATGTACAGAGGTATGTAGGCTACTGAATGTACATATATATATATATATATATATATATATATATATATATATATATATATATATATATATGTATTTCATATGTGTGTATGCATTAGTTTATATGCTTGGCGTATTCATGTGTGGGTGTCCGTAGAAATATGTATTCATTTTTTAAGGATGTATGAGTGTTTCTGTGTAATATATATATATATATATATATATATATATATATATATATATATATATATATATATATATATATATATATAATTTTGAATATTTGTTGATGTATGTATATGTTCATGCCTGGGTGTATTTAGTTGTGTGGAATTTTGTACTATTGACACTTATACTACAATTTTCACTTGCTCTTAATAAGAAGTTTATTTTGATTTTGAGTGCTTTTGATATATATATTTTGCAAACTTGTATCGTGATTAACATGGAAGAGGAAATTTTCGTTAAATTAAGTAACCTTGCAGTTTGTCATTTGCACTTTGTCGAATAGTACCACTCAGAGTCAGTCCGAAATTGAACAGACAAAGGAGGTCAACAACTCGTAGACATCATCCAAATACCAGACAACGATGTGCTAGTCTTGGTCGTCTAGGCGATTTGGAGTCGCGTGATTCTGGCTGTTTTGCCGGCAATTCCTCGGGTATGTTCAACCTAGGCTCACTAGGTGGGTTTGCCAGTGGTTTGACGCCGCTTAAAATGCACGCGAACACCAAGGAGCTTTTGAAGCCTTCGCAAGGTGAGCATAATTCGCCATAATTGCCAACTTATTGGTTGATTTTTTTAAACTACGCTCAGATATGAAGTTTCTGTTTTCGATGATGAGGAATCATTCGTAATTTTTCATAGCATGCTATATCTAAATCAATTTAAAAATAAATACCGTTGCCTATTATTGGAACTCCTATCAATTGCAGCCAAAATCGTCACGAGAATAGATCTAGTGATCAATCGCGTAGTCTCCCAATTATTTGGCCATTTTTATCATAAGAGCGAATTATATTGTCAAGATCTCTTCTGCGGCATTCGCTTACGTCGAATATACGTTTTTTGTAAATATCAACAATGTACTAAACTTCACCTTATAGTTGCAATGATTTCGGCAATACTAACGAACACCATTCAGCATTGCCAAGTTTGTGTAATTTCCTGAAAAAATAGGATTTCCACTCATTACGAGCGTTGTCTATGCTTTACTGCTAGGATCCGCAGTTAATCTGAATACTACGCAAGAATCGTTGAGCAGCCCAACAATGTAAACACAAGTTAGCATTATGACAAACTACCACAGCGGATTACGTGTGTGAATAAGGCCTGGCAGGAGTTCGATCATATAGGACCGCGAGGGCATCTTATAGCCAGATTCAACTAAATCTTCTGTGTGTGATTCGCGCTCACTTGTTACTTATTGGTAGTAGTCAGCCATAAACCTAAACGAAGATTAGATCGGACCTCATTCCTGGTGGTTAATATGAACGATGTTGAGGCCTTCGGAAGAAAGGGACGAATCCGCACCCAGCCTGAACGAAGACGAAACTGATGCGTGCTTGGAAATGGGGATCAATCGGATATTTGCGAATCTGAGAGTGCAAATCGTAGCGAATCGTTGCCCGTCAACGAAGATTAGATCGTATCTCATTTCCAGTGGTTAGTATGAACGATGTTGAGGCCTTCGGAAGAAAGGGACGAATACGCACCCAGCCTAAACAAAGACGAAACTGATGCGTGCTTGGAAATGGGCATCAATCTGATCTTTTCGAAACTGATAGTGAAAAATGACAACATATGAAGCTCACATTGCACACCAACCATTCACATCAATACATCTGATAAGCACACCGTAAATATTTTCAAATTCGCACATTTGTTACAAAAATTGGCTCATTTTCTATCGAATTGCGTGACTAATTTTGAACTTATTAATACCATTTTTAGTTTAGTTTAATTGCAAGAAATAAATAAATAATTTCGCGCATCCCTTTTCTGTCCCTGTCAATCTTTCGATTTTGCCAGTTTGGGTATAAATTACTAAACTGTTAATGTGGCTAATTGAAAGTTTAAAAACAGAACAGGTTTAAGGCTTGCCAAATCGTTTCACCTATTTGAAACTAGTTTCTCTGCAAAACATGCACACTTCCACTTCTTTTTCAACAGAGGTGCGGATAGTTTCTGTTTGCTGGTTACTTCCATGCGTTTGCCGCGCGAATAAGAACAGCGGACACTTGCATTGCCTTTGAACACTCCAATCAGCAATGGGGCCAGCTTATTCTGTTAGCAAAACTTGGCAAAACACTAGTTTCGTCCTGTTCAAACCGATTTGCACACTGGATTCTATTTACTTTGAGTGTGTAGTAAGATGTAATGTGGATATCAACTTGGCTGGAGAGACGTGTTTGCGTCTGAGGCAAGTCTAGTTGGCTTCTTCCACGGCATAATTGGCTAGAATTGAGGTGTTTTTAATTTGCAGAGGTGGATAATTTATAGTAAAATTTGTGTGCTGATAAAACATGCTGGCACCCTATGGCACACAATTCTTAATTTGCATGATCTCTCTCTCTCTATATATATATATATATATATATATATATATATATATATATATATATATATATATATATATATATATATATTTATGAAAGAAACCAACCATCAGAATTAAACAATATTGGATAAAATAATAACAACGGTACTATTAGTAGTAGTAGTAATAGTAGTAGTGGTAGTAGAAGTAGCAGTAGTAGTAGTAGTAAAATTAGGGATAATAAATGTGACATTGCAACTATCATCATCACAAAAAGTATGAACACGGATTCGCATTGTTGACTAATTGAAGTAATTAGTAATATCAAGTTTTTACCAGCATTTCGCGCTGTGCCCTCCAGACATAATTTTAAAGGTCACACTTAAATGTTTGACCCGAGCTTCACTGCTGCCGCATGGAAATAATAACTCTCACCAATTAGGCTTGCCTCATTCAGGTTTCTAGCTGCGCCATGCCATGTTCCATTTCGCATTCCTATTAGTTTAATCACTCGCGTATGTCTGTTCACGGTGCCTTGGCTGCATCTCTAGTTAGGGCGTCAGTGCATTGGTGAGTTGGAAGGCACGATAGAAAAAATAACAAACACCATAATACATACAAAAATAAGGATTGATATCCGGATATATATATATATATGTATTTTCTTAAATTTTCTGCACAAATTTTTATGTGTCACTACAATTTCATACACTGCTATTTGAATTCATTGTTTATTCAATCGCTTTAAGTGCTAAATGTCGTCTAATGTTTTCTTTTCAATATTTAGAAATAATGTATGTATTACATAATACGTGTTGGTGTGTGCCTTTTTTATGATTGAAATTTTGATAATGCATTGTTGAACATGGAATTGCAACAAAACTGATACAAGCTTGTAATGAATATGTTCCTTTACACAGACACGCCAGATATCGATTATACAACTTTGTCAAGTTCATCGTCATTACAAGTGGAATGGCTGACGTTCTGGTGCCAAATGTCCTTCTTTAACTGAGTTCTGACAATATACATATATATATATATATATATATATATATATATATATATATATAAGTCTAATAGAAGGATTTTGATTATATTTATCCTGTCATTATAAAATACACACGGCATCACGTTCTAAGGCAATTCATCCTGTAGACTTGTTTCTTCCTTATTACGAACTCTTCAAGTAATGTTCAGAATTGGCCGCGGCTGGGATACGCGACGGGAAACATTTGCTTCGGTGTCTGAGACTATACACTGCGCCCACCCGTGCCGCGTACCGCATGCTATGGAAATTTCTATTCCAACTTAGTTTTTTTATTGGCCTTTTCTTCAGGTGAAACCTGTTTTGAATCACTTAGACCTGAATTTCTAACTAAGCACCCTTAATTTGTCATTATGCAGTCTATACTATGCTACTTTGGTCAGTCATATTGATTATATATATATATATATATATATATATATATATATATATTCTTTTGAATGCGAGCCTTAATAAAATTCATAGTACCCTTTCTATGTTCAAAAACAAAAAGAAATTTTATCAGACACAAGAAACGCTCCGTTCTCATTTTCTTCTCAAGTATTCATAAATGAACATCTCTTTATATATAAATTGAAAGGCAAAACAAGATAGAAATATGTAAACATAGAAAGGGTACTACGAATATATATAAATTGACTTAATGTCTAATTGCATGATTTTGATTATATATATGTTGTTAATGTAAACTTATTATTGCTTAGGTTGTCCAAGGACATTTATCACGAAGTCCGTTTTCGAACTAACTGGAAACTGGTCATGCTTTAATTTCTCGCGACTGGGGCACAGTTGCTTCGAAGTCTTGTATTCATTCATTGTGCCGCCACTACGGTAGTGGCGAATTCTAGACAATGCTTGAAGAGTTCCCAATACGAAGGAAACCGATCTACTTGATGAATTTCCTTTTATACCCCACACAATGTTTATCTTATACTGCCAATGGATATTCATTTAAACCACACTATAAAATATAAATTAAATAATGCATCCATGGACAGTATGCTTTCTGTTTTGTAATGAAAGGTTTTTGGGTTGCCAGCTCGACCTTGAGTTCGAAAGAGACGTCAGACAGTTTGGGTAGCACAATTAATTGGTGACAAGCCTGAGGCAAATTTTTCTTTGATTGAAGCCCCTTTCGCGGTCATTCTCGCAAGTACTTGCGAATTCCCAAAATTAACAAAACCGGTCTACGTAATGAATTACCTTTGCCTTAAGTAATATTTAGTTTAAACCGATAAAATATTTACATGTATATATATATATATATATATATATATATATATATCATTATAAACTAGGTATTGCATAATGTAGCAAAGTCAATTCATCCGTAGACCAATGTCTTCCTTCTTCACCACTCTTCAAGTACCGTCGCGGACGGGGCTCGAAACGTTTGTTACTAATCTATGTTGAAAAATATATGTATATTTATATTTTACAGGCATACACTAATACGTTTATTCATCGGCCGACATATTTGTCAATGGAAGTCGATTTGTAGTACTCTATTTAAATTTCAATGTTTACGCTAGCTTTCTGAAGTAATGGTTCGCCCGATGAAATTGTGTTATTGAAAGTGAAGCCCGTATTGCGTATATTCTACAATGATCTTTGAACTCAATGGTTTATACGATGTATCTTTGTCACTTTGCACTATCAGTTTCGCAAAGATCCGATTGATCTCCACTTGCAAGTACACATCGAGTTCGCCTTCGTGGTGGCTGGGTGCCGAAGGCTAACTAACCTCTGGAGATGAGGCACAATCTTTTCTTCGTCTATTAGATTAGATCGTACCTCATTTCCAGTGGTTAGTATCAAACATGTTGAAGCCTTCGACAGAAGGGGACGAATCCGTACCCAGCCACAAAAGAAGACAAACACGATGCATACTTGGAAATGGGGATCAATCGATTCTTTGCGAAATTGATAATTTTTCTTTTATTTAAAGCATATTGCCTTGTGCAGGACAGGAGCTGTACTTTTCTGCCAACGGCTGTTGGGACGCCTGCAATCGGTGTACTAAAAGTGTTAGGAAATCAATCCTGACACGATCTCACACCGTTTGCATCCGCTTCAGCTCACAAATTGCCATAATTTAAACATGAAGATGATCGTGGTCGTACAGCAAGGACGCGCCTGTATCTTACCGCTGATTTATTGCTATTGGCAATGATTTCAATGGTAAAACTTTGTATTAAATTGGAATGCCGTATCATTTGCACCATACAGACACGAGATACGATTTATGTGTGACAAGCGTGAAATTATTGCTCTCACTGCAATGATTTGTTCAGTATCCCCGTAGGCGTGTGTCTTCGTTAGGCTTACTGCATAAATACGTGATACTAATGTTAGTTTAGACCCGTTGGAAAACAGGATACTAATGGTATTTGTGTGTATTTAAATTACGTAATAGGTTTTATCATCTCTTGCGCAATCAATGTCGGCTTAATTGGCCAATTAACATGAATGAGTAAAAAGTTGCCAAATAATAATTTTTGTTAATACACGTAAATTGTTCGACCGAAACTCCGTTGAGCCTACTAGAGGTGACAACCGTAATTAATTTATTCACAACTATGTCTGTGTTTTGATCCCTTGTGGTAGCCTATTCTTGTCCATGATGTTCATGAAAGTAAATAGAAACTTCGTTAAATCAAGATTGCGCGCTAGAGATAAACACTGATCTAATTTTATTTATTCAGTCGGACAATGCAGCAAAATTGTCGGTTGTCTTACGGACCCGATTTGAGCTTCAATGATTACTTTTCAATTGTGTATTAGGTGTTGCCCACCTAGAAATAAATTAGCTCAATTAAGACCAGAAGATAATCAATTTCAGCTTGAATGAACGGTATAAACTCATGTGAACATTCGTTTCTTCTTTACTCGCGACCAATCCGTAGAAGCCAGTATTACACCCTTTGCCAAGTTAATATTTTGGTGAGAAATGTGGGAAAATTGGACGTTACCATCTTCCCTACGAATGTGTATACGAACAATAATGGAAATCACTTCATATAAATTCTTCGACAATGCGACTTCAAAACCAACTCACTGTATACAATATATATATATATATATATATATATAACAACTCCTATATATATTACCAAGCCTGTCAGAACATCCTAGGTATGGTGGCATAGTCGGTACATGGTACCAACAATATGGTTGCCAAGTCAGTTGTGATTTACACAAGCAGGTGCACATTTAAGCCTTTTGATATCTTGTAAGTTTTGAATGTTAACCGTAACACAGCGTTGAATTTTTTCGTTATTTACACTTGTCAAAAGTAGTTGATGCAACTATGCATCAGAGCGCCATGTACTCTCCCGACAGTGCCATAACGTCTGAGCCGGGTGTCTTGAGCTCGGATGCAGTAGGATATTCTGCAGGTCTCACCGGAATATCGGGACGCTTCGCTGCTAATCAAACGAGGAACGCATTAAGCGGATTGTGTAATATGTACTCGCCCAGAGACCGGCAGTCCACTGGCCAAGACAATACTTTTGCCAACAGCCAATTTGGGAACGAGATTAAATCAGGCGGTGAGTTTGCAACGCACTTCGATAACATTTCGTTCGTGAATAATGCTTGACTTCAGGCGAGAGGGATGACGTTGCTTCACTTTGAAATTACAATCGTTAAGGTGTATCTACGCGCTTTTTCCTATTCATGCTATGGTTAAGGGTTTCCTTGTGTGCGCTATTCTGAGATATTAATATTGTATAATTATTCTAGCTGAGAGTTATAAAGGGATGTAACCTTATGAATACCACGTAGCAACGGTACATGCAACTGGGTAATTTTCATATGCATAAAGTTAATTCGTGGCTATATGTCATATCGAAAATTTAGAAGTTAAAACTTCAACGAAAATCGATTTAAACGATTTATGGTGATGTACAGGTGTAGCTAAGTTAATTCTAACCGCCATGAAACCACTGAATTGTCGTTTGTCGCCTTTTTTGGCTAATGATTTGGAGGGTCCTCATCTTCCCATTTCGGGATGATGTTCTTGCATTTCAGATTGACATGTAAGGCGGCTGATCTACCAGCATCAGCCTAACGTACATCCGCTTACAAAGGAAGTATGGATAGTATCAGTAATATTGTCCAATCAATAAATAGCCAGCAACAAATAACTGCCTGCTTTAAATGTTGTAACTTATTGAACAGTGTCCTTAGTTATTTTGTATTTTATTTTGGTTAGCCTTCTATTTCTCTGGATAAACATTCATCATCATCATTTTCATCATGCACAGCAATACAAAAGCCGTTATTAACTAATTTTTCATTTCAAGAAAAATAACAAAAAAAGAAAAAAATTAATGACGATAAAATAATAATTTGGGTACACAAATTATAGAAAGTTTTATGTTGTGGAGAACCTTGTTAATATGATTATACTAAACAATCAATGATTGCGTGGGTGGTAGTAAGAATTATTTAAATCAAGTTTGTGAGCTTGAAGTAAACACCAATCCCATTGTATTTAACCATTCGTCGAAAAACATAACAACTGGCATTAGTCTTTTATGTTGTTCGACGATGGGATTGGTGTTTACTTCAGGCTCGCAAAACATGATTAAAAGGAAAGAATAATTCCATATTTTTCAAAATTGTTTATTTTATGTCGAAATGTGTTCTTACTAGTCGCCCAAGTTACGTTGCTTCGCTAGATTGTTGTTTGGTGATACTTCGAGCTAACTTTCCAGTGTTTTCGCCACGACCCGTGCTCCTGCTTTCAAGACAATTGGAGATCACCACTACAAGCAGGTACAGTGTTGTGCCAGTTGAAGCCGAGACTTTTGGTTTTTTATTTTTTGTTAAAGCTTCTTTTGTTGCCCCACACAAGCATCAGCTGATTTAGCTGAATACATCACACGTGGTTGTTTAATCTCCGCGATTTGCATTCGCGGATTGTCGCTTTGTACTATCAGTTTCGCAAAGATCCGATTGATCTCTATTTCCAAATTCGCTCGTCCCTCCGAAGGCATTAACATTGTTCATACTAACCACTAGAAGTAAGGTACGATGTAATCTTAGTTGACTTGCTACGTTTCAGCACAATACTCACAATAGCAGATTTAAGCAAATATGGTTCTGTTTATATTTTAATTTTTGACTCACTAATTGTTTTAAACAATGAATTACTCTCATTAATTAAACTCTATATATGCATATGCATGGATCACATGAAAACGCTCACTCAACATACACACACACACACACACACACACACACATATATATATATATATATATATATATATATATATATATATATATATATATATAGTTGCTGCAATCACAAATTCCCAGTATACGCAAACTCATCATGTGTGTAGAAAGTTAGTGAGAGATGGAGAGTGTAAGTATCGAACATGTGCGGTATTACTGTATTGTTTCGATGTAACGATAATTAAATTTACGAAACAGATAGAGCAAAGCGGCAACCCGCGAACCTAAATCGCGGAGGTTCAACATTTGAAGCGCGCACTGCGCACTAATCATTCAAAGGGTATCACATGTGGTTTCTTCTCTTCTGCACTCGTTCTGTTTATTTCCCCCTATGGAAAGCTTAGAACTTTCGCACGCTTACTTCGATACCAATAACGAATTTGCTGGCTTGTCCTATTGCATATTACATCATGCAAAAGGAAATATAAATTGATTGAAAATGTTGTAAAACAAATTGAAATGCACATGTTGGGCTTCTTATCTCGAGCGAACTGTTATAAAATTGATTTTTAAAATAAGCCAGTATGCACCTTTGTGTGCAAAACTAAACTGTTACACTATATACCTTCAAGTGACAACTTGGTTATATTTGCATGAAAAAAGTTTTATTCATGTGGAAAAGTCTTTATTTTTGCTTAGTCTTGCATCAAATAATATTTTTTGTAAAAGCACGTGAGATTAGTCTTCGTTTTCAGAAGGATTTACTTCGAACTCTTTTACAGTAAGTATTGTTTTCCTTGTTGCGAACTATTTCATTGTAGTAGCGTTCTACCATTAGGAATTTTACTTTTCATGTTGTCACGCCAGAATAGACCATCACTCTGCACCTTTAATATTAAGAAAAATCCAAATTAGGTTGTCGTATTGAGCCTACTAACCTTTGGATTTTTTAATTATCACTGAAATGGGAGATGGAAATGAACCGCGCGGATACTGTTCTAGAACAGTGACTAACTGCAGTTGCCAAATTAATCGATGATTGGTTGCGTGGTCGGCGAAAGCAATTACCATAATTAAGGTTGCGATTTTCATATAAGAACTTGGCCCATTAATTACTTACATGCATGTCAGTATAAACTAAGAATTGTATAGTGTAGAAAAGGCAATTCATCCAGTAGACCAGTTTCGTCCTTATTGGGAACTCATCATGTACTTGACAGAAATTGCCCGGAACAGGGCTCGAACCTGGGCACATCTGCTTCGGACTATGGTGCTCTAACCACAGAGCCATCCTGCCGCACACTACACTGCACACAATTTTCAATTATATACTAACTAATGTAACTTGGTTAGTCTATTTTTCCTTTAGGTGGAGCTCATATAGCATCCATTTATAGTCAAAGTTCCATCTAGCCATCCCCAATCTGTCATTACTGAACAGACATCACACTACATTGGGAAGTGGTATTGAAATGAACATTTATATTATTAAGTGAAGATTGATTACGCTGGTGGTGATAGAAATTGCTATATTAAGTTCCCAATAGGGACGAAATCGGTCTACTTTATGAATTTCCTTTTCTACACTATACAATTCTTAGTTTACCTGACATATTTGAGTAATTAATGGGTCAGGTGCTCATATCATGATCGCAACCTTGGTTATAGTAATAACAGTGACAAGAATCGAAATATATCAGGATTCTACTAAAAAACTGTCTTTGTTGACATGAAGTGATATAGCTTTGACCTCATAGGTGAATAGTGTGTCACATTATGTTTACGATTAATATATGCAATTTATTAAACTTGGCGAACAACGAAAATATTTTTTCGTTCATCTCTAACGTGACAAAGAAGTTTTCTACAAACACTTCTCTTAGCATACACTTTGGTAAGGAAAAGTTCACATTCAACTGAACGATTATGCAAATTTCGTTGCTAAACACTAAATGATGTTTGGTTCGTCTCCTATCAACTATGGCAACGTTTAATGTCATGTGCTAAAATTTACTTTACGCTGACACCTATAGTCTCATAGCGGTGTATGCATTATGCACCAAATTATATGAATACATATACCTATTAATTAGGATATATACATAAATATACTTTTATCTGTGGGTTTATATGTTTATAACTTCAGCTGTAGATAGACAAGTATTTGTGATTTAGTGTACATTCTAACTAAAACACAGAAAATTGCTATTTGTTAAATAAGAATGCGCCACTTTTTTATAAGCTGTACTGCAAATCGATTTTACCAGTGATCGGATCTTGGGCTATGAGAGACATTAGGCCTTCATTGTCCGCGTTTGAACCGTTTACATTCTACCGGCACGTTGGTAAGATTCATTTTCAAATAAATATTTTCATCTTCGATAAGCTGACTTAAGTGTATGCCCTGCGTTAGGCGTTGCGTGCCTGCTTTTAAGACGAGAAGTGTACGCCAAATGTAACTCAATTAATCAGTTTAGGCCCGTTCGCTGGCTACTCGCGGTCTGGAAGCGGCTCTATTCCCCAAAATCTATCCATAATTGGTCGAATTTTGTGGTGAAATAACCACGAGCTCAAAACAACTTGTAACAAACCATCTATTAATTCGAAGACTCATCCTCCGGTCTGGATTGACGTCAACTATCAAATGCCTATGCTTAGAACTTGTCCCGGTTTTCGTCTCAAAATTGAAACTTCTCTGTCAATATATCGATAGAGCCTGGCGCCTGTCTTCTTTATGGTCGCGCTCATTAGAGCCTACGTGTTATTTAAAGTAAATACTTTCTACAAAGCATCAGAATAAACATCATGCATCGCAAAATCTGTTAGGCTAATTTCTTTCAATTATTATTGAAGTTAAGTTTGCGAGCTTGCGATGTACACCAGACCCATTAAATATATATATATATATATATATATATATATATTTCATAACAATAACAATATATATGCCAATATTAACTAAACATTGTATAAGGAAGGAAATGTAATTCATCCCGGAGACCTGTGTCGTCCTTATTGAGATATCGTCAAGTAGTGTCCAGACTTTCCGCAAAAGCAGATATAACGGAGGCACACTCGCTTCGGAGTCTGGGAATCTATCCACTGACTCAACCGTGTCGCATACTATACGCAAAAAAGCAGTCATATACCAACTTGATTTGAAAGAAACATGTTGCGCGACACGGAATAAATCATTTACCTGATTATTGGTTTGCGATCCGATTTGTTTGCATCCGCTGTCTTAATGATCTTTTTTCCAAAATTTTCGATTACCAGATATGGTTATCTTTTTCAATGGAAAGCTCAACATAATAAGTTGACAATCAATATGTCAAGTGGAAATATTAGTTTAAACTGCCCCATTTATACTTGTTGTTAGATCTCTTAAGCATAAAATGCTAGGAAAGTGTATGTCAAATTGGTTTGTGTATGTCTGCATGTGTACACGCTTCGAAATGAGATTACAGTGATTTAGTCACAAAACTGACAACTCACTAGATAAGCGTACGCCATGCCTGTGTGTATGTATTCCCGTTTGTTTTTGATTGAGGAGTAATCAACTATTGCACGTGTACACTCATCCCAGTGAAATGACAGCGATTTAGCAACATCTGACTAATCACTAGATAAGCGTATGCCACATCTGTGTGTTTGCGTATGTGTGTGTGTATGAGAGAGCGCTTGCTTAAGACTGAGAAATAATCTCTTACATGTAATTAACGGCACGTGTAACAGAAATTCACATGAAACTAAAATAATAACTGTCATTTCCTAAACGCACATCTTCAGACCTATTTTTACACGTACTATCCTAAATGAAGTAATTACGAGTGGCATCCTGGTGAGGAGGGGGCAAGATACTGTGAATAAAGTAAATAATTTAGAGTTAGCAAAATCAAGTTAGAATCTCATTTCGAAGCGTGTACACATGCAGACATATACACAAACCAATTTGACATACACTTTCCTAGCATTTTATGCTTAAGAGATCTAACAAAAAGTATAAATGGGGCAGTTTAAACTAATATTTTCACTTGACATATTGATTGTCAACTTATTATGTTGAGCTTTCCATTGAAAAAGATAACCGTATCTGGTAATCGAAAATTTTGGAAAAAAGACCAGGAAGACAGCGGATGCAAACAAATCGGATTGCAAACTGATAATCAGGTAAATGATTTATTCCGTGTCGCGCAACATGTTTCTTTCAAATCAAGTTGGTATATGACTGCTTTTTTGCGTATAGTATGCGACACGGTTGAGTCAGTGGATAGATTCCCAGACTCCGAAGCGAGTGTGCCTCCGTTATATCTGCTTTTGCGGAAAGTCTGGACACTACTTGACGATATCTCAATAAGGACGACACAGGTCTCCGGGATGAATTACATTTCCTTCCTTATACAATGTTTAGTTAATATTGGCATATATATACATATATATATATATATATATATATATATATATATATATATATATACTATCTTTATATATATATATATATATATATATATATATATATATCAAACACCCAGGCCACATCCACGTTTATCCAACATGAGTGTGTGGATTTTTTAGAGTAAAAGTTGATCAGAATGGGATTTAATTCTCTCGAGAACCATCTGTTTGGTATTGTCTGTAGGTTTCGTTTCTCGAAAACCCTTTTGATGGCACACTTTCCAGGCTAGGAAATCGTACCATTAAGCTGTCTGACATTTCTTGGCCAAATATTTGCTTGGCATAGGGCGTAGTGTAACGACTCCTACTGATGTTTCACTAGTAAGCATCAATTGCAAGTTTGTATGAGATTAGACGGCTTATTCATATATAATTTGATATATCCTTCTTGTCTTATTTGATCCAATTTATTGCTAGATACACCATACTTATGAATGCTTCAAATAAACGAAGCATTTATTTACGTATATGACTTTTTAAATCTTTGTCTATTTTACAGTAGTGCTTTAACTCTATCTTGTCAACTGGTTTACTGACGGAATAAAATAGGAGTTAAATTTGTTTAAGCAAAAAAAATGGTCCACATGGAAAGTACACTCGAAGTATATTTCCTAAAGTTTAGTCTTGAAAGTTCACCAGGATGAAACATTTAAACAATTTCGTATTGGGCTTAGAAATCCCCACAGCAATTCGAGTTCACGTGCAAATCGTTTTTGTTTGCACAGCTCTAGGCAACGCCGATTTACTCGATCAGGAAAGTATACTCGCATAAAAATTGGAAGGCGTTTTGTTGGATTTTTGCATTTTTCAAAGCACACAACATGTTTCGTATTAGACCGACGTATTACAACAACAACAACAACAACCCCATTTGGCAGAGTGTAGGTTTGTGTGAATTACGTGGCGATAGCTGCAAACGGTTAATCTTCGTGACTGCATAGAATCTGTGCAGCCGATATTTCCAGTCAAGTACAATGTTTGCGAGACTGCTAGAGATGAGAACCGCATATCTAAATTTGATTACCATATATATATTCAATGCAGTTTGATCCTCGATAGTCAGTTTGCCGCCGCACTCTGATGATGGTCATGGAAGGTTGAAACGCGTCAGTGCGTTGCGACTAACGCGTAGTTTTGTTGTGTTGTTCGACGACTGGTTAAATACAATGGGATTGGTGTTTACTTCAAGCTCACAAACTTGATTTAAATAGGCGTGAATTAAATTTTCTACTAAATGAGCCCACCTGTTATTGGCCCTAGGTACAATTCCAATCGCAGATAACGTTAAATGCCAATTGCAGTGAAAATTTGTCTCTTGCTCTGTGTAGAGGAAATTTGTTGGTGTACGTAATTAAAACTATTTCAAAAGTAAAATATGTGAGTGCCATTGTATGCGCTTTATTGCCTCGTCACGCTGGTATTGTCGGGGAAAATGAACCGCTGCCCCATCAACGACACAAACGCTAAAAACCGGTTTTAATTGTAGCCTTAGGTTTATACTTATCAGTAAAATGTGGTGCGCAATCCTCAATGATAAGAATGTAAACAAGCTGGCGAACAGATACGCGATTCCCCATTACACAATATTTTAACTAAGCCTTTTGTGATTTGTCGAATCTCCGCGATTTGCGTTCGCGGGCTGCCGCTTCGCGCCCACAGTTTCGCAAAAATCCGATTGATCTTTCCATTTCCCAGTACGCGTCGAGTTTGTCTTCTTATTGGCTGGGTGCGAATTCGTTCCTCTCTTACGAAGGCATCAACATCGTTCATACCAACCACTGTAAATGAGGTACGACCTCACACTGCGCAACATTTCAAGAAGTATAAGCCTATTTTGACGTTTCAGTGGACAGTAGATGTTGAAATGCAAATATTGCCCTGTCTATTTTGCCGTATGGCAAACTGAACTTCACAATTTGCAATCAATTATACCTTGTTGCATAAAATCTAGAAAAGCCAGATTATCGTCCTCTTCGTTTCCAATTGTGAATCGAACATCGAGATGCCAATTAGCGAATTTATTAAGTAGTGTTACGGCATACACAGGGCTATCACAGACCAAAAATATGTGGTCAACATAACGATTATATGGTTTCACTTCGCTTAATAGTTGAGATGTTTTGCTCGACTGTGAACCGAGGCAAAGCCGAATCCATCCACAGACCATCTTTTTATGCGTATTCAACCATTAAACAACTCAAATAGAGTAATCCTTGCGTAACGCGCTTCACTCAGTTTAAAATTATGGTAATTATTCCTGGAATGTGAACACACCAATTCTTTCTATTCTTCCGTCTCTGTCTTTATATTTCTTGCGCATTATTTCTCTATGTATGTCTCTTGATCACTTTTTCATCCATGGGTCTTTATGTCTGTGTACTGTTCCTAATATTCTATTTTTGTGGCTTTCTTCCTGGCTGCTTCTATTCTTATGCCTTCCTCACTCTCTATTTTTATATTTCTTTTTAACTTTTATACTCTCTTTCCGTCTCTGCCTCTCTTTATATCCTCCCTCTAATTTTCTATCTTTCTCTCTTTTTTTGCAGTTGCACTATATTTTCTTTCTTTTAGTCGTTATTCCTATCTTCCTCTTTAGTTATCTATATATCGGTCTCTTACTTTTTGCTCGTTCCTTCCTCTTTAGCTATATCTTTCTGATTTGATTCCTCCATCTTTCGTTATATTTCTGTCTCTGTATTTACATTCACACTCTGATACCAAGTCTCTGCGCCTGTCTATCACGAAATCTATCTTTCGTTTAATTTTTATCTATCCCCCTTTTCTGTCTCTGTTTCTCTCTTCCTCCCTTAGTATTACTTTTCCTATCTTTTCTCTCTGTCATTCTATCGCTTGCGTAATCCATTTAAATTTATTGCTTTCTTCAAATTTCTTTAGCTGTTTCTAACTTTCTCTTTCTGTTTCTTTTTATGTCTTTCGTTTTTATTTGCTTCTCTGATTATTTTATTCTTCTACCTCTCTGTCTATATCTCGATCTCTCTCGTTATCTTTAATTTATTCTCTTTTTGCTTCTGTTTTTATACCTGATTTTGTTGTTCAACATCTCGTTTTCATTTTATTTTATAGACTTATACATTTATACATAACGATTGCGATAAACACGTCGTAATGAAGGATACAATATATCTTACTTTAACTGATTATCTGAAAGTGTGCTATTTGTTTTTCGTTTAGACAAAAGTGTAATATAAACAGCCCTCTACTGCAAACAATATCAAGTTGGTGATATTGTACGAAATGGTGCAAATGTGCCAAAACATTTAACAGCATAAAATTATGAATTTTTAGTTTAGTTCATGTGTGGGTAAAGGTCTTACACACATAATCGAAATTTCGGCTGTCAAACAAGTCAAGGGCTGTAAAGATTTGTTAAGCAATGATCATCTGCACTTGTAACGCTCCAGCTAGAGTGCTGTTCTACGGTACGAACAAGCCGCATTGTTGATATTCCTTAAGAAGAAGAAACTCTCCGGTGGATGCTGTCATGACTTAGATTTCCATAGTGGAAGCTGTTTTCCAGAAGTCCTTCAAGGCATTTTTTTTGTTTTTCTTGCTCGTGGATTGATGATCTCCTGAGTAGGTGCACGTAAACCAGTAGATTAGAGAAAAGGATGTGCAATTACTGTTGGACTGCCTTGATCAGCCTTGCTGGTGATTTGCAGCAACACCAAAATTTTGGCAAACGTTGAAATCTGATTAATAAATGAAACAATAACGATTGCCTGCATTAGCGTGACTGACGGCTAGCTGAGTTAGTGAAACAGATTGAGTAAAATTGCAAGTAATAAAGCAGAAGTAGACAACCGTCGGCAAGGAATGGCGACAGCAATTGAAAACAATACTTTAAATCAAGTTTGCGTGCTTGAAGTAAACACCAATCCCATTGTATTTAACCAGTCATCGAACAACCTAACAAAACTACCGCCAGCTGCAACGCACTGACGCGTTTCGACCTTCCATGATCATCATCAGAGTACGACGGCAAACTGACTATCGAGGATCAAACCGCATTGAATATATATGGAAATCAAAATTTAGATATGCGGCTCTCACCTCTAGCAGTCTTGCATACATTGAACTTGACTGGAAATGTCGGCAGCACAATTTCTATGCAGTCACGAACAGTAACTGTTTGCAGCTTTCGCCACATATACATATATAGGCGATACAATTTAAACAATAATTTATTGCGCGGGTGGTGGTAACAATTCTTTAAATCAAGTTTGCGAGCTTGAAGTAAAGACCAATCCCATTGTGTTTAACCAGTCGTCGAACAACATAACAAAACTACCACCACCCACGCGCAATGTCAATTATTTGTTTAAATTGTATTATATATATGTATGGCTATGATTATAGTTCGTGACTTTGCATAAATACGCGTATTCCAGTCAAGCGTGTATGCAAGACTGCTAAGAAGGTGAGGCCATTTTTGATAATCAAATTTATGCTGATCCCGATAGTGTGTATGATCATGGAAATCAGCGCATTCAGTTTTTAACTAAGCAACAGATTTTGTTATGATTCGTAACTGGTTAAATACTGATAAAGGATGTTTTCAAGCACACACAAACTTGGTGACACCACCACCCGCGCAATCAATTATTGTTTAAATTGAAAACAATAAGCAGGCGTGAGAAATGCATTTCACTAATATAGTTGTGGGTCGAACGTGATTGGTTTATGGAATTCCTACTTTCTCATTGGTTCATTTTCATTCAATTGAATTGCGTTTTTTATTTTGAATTTATTTACTTGATGTCGGCGATATAATTTGACCCGTTACAATTCCTTCACACGTATCAATGACATTTTAAATTCGATAATAAATTCATTTAATTGAATTATATACTTTGTTGCGGTAGCCAATTAAATACGTGAGTTGTTTGAGACAATTCATTCGTGTGACGATGGCTTCGCTATTATTAGGACTTTTCAAAATCGATAGGGACTACTGTTAGGTCAGGGCTCGAACGTGGGCTCGTTTTGCGCAAGAAGTGATTATCTAAGTATGCTTTTATTTTTAGATGCTTCTTATGTTGACGTGTGTTTACTTTTACGCTCATATGGATGCGTACACATTTTTTCCTGTTTACTTGGTTCAATAGATCGAGATCCTCAATTGTATCGCTTTCTGCTTGAGCTCCATCCATCTAGCCTAGACTTAATATAATAAGACAGTTACAAAGCCAACTAGGAATTGATATTAGGCTACGTTATTTTAGGAGAATTTGATTCTTTAAGTATGTGTGGTACAAAATAAACATAGCAACCAACAGAAAAAGCAACTTGTCTACTAGACCGGTTTGTTCTTTTCTTTACACGCCTCAGTAGTAACCAGAATTACCGATGATAGGTATATAACCCGGTAGCATTTGGTCTGGATTCATTCAAATCTTCTGATTGGCTACGGAAGCTGCGCATTGCCTTATATAATTGACATTAAGCCACCTGGGGAGATTGCATACAATTTAATTTTTAATTTAAACTGAAAATAGTATAAAGTATCGAATTTATGTAACATTTTGTTCATTTACTATTATATCACTTGTCATGATAGGATTACGCCTCTCATATAATGACAGACTGATGCTGGCTTAATGTAACTTTTATCTTAAAGGGGTTCCATAAGTGACTCAACTAAACCACAGACTGAGCGAAACTATAGTTCGTGAGTATTGAAAAATTGCATGCAACGCGGTGAGTCTGTGGCGTAAAGGAAGAGTGGCAAGATTCATAATAAAATTATTAACAGCTTGATTCTTTGTCATAGAAATTCCGACCACTACGAAGAGGCTATTAATTGTATAAAATAGGTCTATTAGATGAAATGCATTTTCTATATTATGGTAATCGTACTATAATTAGCTCAATTGACATATACAAACACATACCCTTTCGTTATACACGCAATTCGCCAAGTAATCCAGTTTTGCCCTTATTTGACTTTCATCAACTAAATGCCTTAATTTCCGTTGTCGGGATTTGAACCAAGGATATTTACTTCAGAGTTGCGCAGTTTATTCATTAAGTCCGCTCGCATTTCCCAGAATTTTCTATTATACACCAAAGTTTCCATTTTTGTCGGTTTTATTTTCAGGTGGATCCAACTTGGTATTGTTTTCGACCTAAATTTCAAAATAGTCATCCTCAATTTGCCATCACAAGACAAACAAAATTACATCTGGGACAGATGTATGGAATTTATGTATATCTATATGTATATATATATATATATATATATATATATATATATATATATATTACTGACAACTCTCTAGATAAGCGTACGCCATGCCTGTGTGTATGTAATCTCGTTTGTTTTTGATTGAAGAGTAATCAACTGCTGCACGTGTACACTCATCCCAGTGAAATTAAAGCGATTTAGCAACATCTGACTATTCACTATATAAGCGTATTCCACGTCTATATGTTTGTGTGCACGTGTGTGGGCGTTTTTTAAGACTGAGAAATAATCTGTTACATGTAATTACCGGCACTTGTAACAGTCATTCAAGTAAAAGTAAAATGATAACTACAAGTATGTATTATGTGTTGCGAACCTAGTAATAAATTAGTTCAGTTGTGACCACAAGGATAAACCAAAGGCAGCATGAACGGAAAGTATAATCTCATGCACATTCGTTTCGTGCTTACTGGCGACTCATCAGTAGGAGCCGGTATTACGCCCTTTAACCACTATATATTTGGGTGAAGAATGTGGGATAATAGGACGGTACAATCGCCTAGACAAATGTGCAAACCTGCAGTAGTGAAGCTAACATCATATAAAGTCTTCAACACTGCGACTTCAACGCTAACTCACACTATATAATATATATGTATACTAAGTCTGTAAAGGATACTAACACTATTACTATTGTGTCAGTAACCGATACCAACATTGTAGCACCGAAAAGTACTGAGTACTAGCATGATGGATATCAATTTATGCTATAGTTCACCGAAATTGAGAATTACAACTATTTATGAACACCTGTTACTCCAGTAAATCCATACACTCCGGCCTTGATCGATATCAGTTATCACATTTCGCGGTTTATCCTTCTGGTCACAAATGAACTAATTTGCTACTAGGTTCGTAACACCTAATAGATACTTGCATAAAATGATAACTGTCATTTCATAAATGCACACGTCAGACCTATTTTTACACGTACTATCCTAAATGAAGTAATTACGAGTGGCATCCCGGTGAAGAGGGGGCAAGTTACTGTGAATACAGTAAATAATTGAGAGTTGGCAAAATTAAATTAGAAACGGAAAAGTATTCTAATAGAGTAGATAGTTAAAATAAAATAAAATGGGTCGTAAAAGAAATTGAAAATTGCCTGATAAAGAAAGATTCAAGCATAAATGTTTGTTAAAAAGTGCTACCCTAACAACAGAACGTAAGATAATTGATCAAATAAGTTAACAATTAATCAAGGATGAAATAATAAGATAATCAGAAAATAAATTAGGCGATATTGAACTACTCACCCTCCCCCTCTGTAAGTTAATATCAGTCCAGTGTTCTTATTCTTTTACTTGAGCGAGTTTCTGATTCAGATTCGTGCAATCTTCGTTTCCTACCATTATTTAATGCTGTATTCCAAATAGGACCTAGTGATTTTTCTACGGCTGTTTCATTCATTATGTCATTTCTCGATTTAATTTCGATGGATTCTCTAATCAATCTTGTCGATCTGCTACGGCTACAAATTGATATGCGTCTGCACCCATCCCAATTAATTGTGTGTCCTGTCTCTACTGTATGGCGTGCAAGATCCGATCTATTAACATGGCCATACTTGCATGCGGTTTTATGTTCCCCTCTTCTTACCTTAATTGGGCGCATGGTTTCACCCACATA
This sequence comes from Eudiplozoon nipponicum, assembly GCA_029291075.1. Taxonomy (NCBI): domain Eukaryota; kingdom Metazoa; phylum Platyhelminthes; class Monogenea; order Mazocraeidea; family Diplozoidae; genus Eudiplozoon; species Eudiplozoon nipponicum. The sequence continues at coordinate 19,400 of JAQBSW010001520.1, read as the reverse complement.
CATCAGGTTACAGTCGTTACATGGAATTTCATATACTCCTGATGTGTCTAACGGTTCTATTTTCTCCTTTTGGTTGGGCAGTTTAATACCTAGGGTAAGGGTCTGTTTTAAAATAGTACGGATATTGTATTTTGATGCTACCATTTTGATTTTCCTACTTAGTTTAGAGTCAGGTATTACCATGACCCTCCGATCGTTTTTGCTTTATTTGACTTCACGTATTTCCAATTGTGATTAAATTTACTTATGACACTCATCATAGTTGATTCAGAAGGTACCCATTATCACTGATTATTTCACGTAGTTTACCTAATTCAATCTCGCTATATTTAGAATCTGGTAATATTAAGCTTCTAATTTTCATCGATTTTAAGATACCGATTTTCATTCTATATGGATGATTTGAATCGAAATTAAGAAGGATACCTGAGTAAGTATCCTTCCTATAAACATCCCGTTCTAGTTTTGTACCATTTCTAATTAACTTGACATCCAGAAATGGTAATTCGCCACATGATTCATTTTCAATTGTAAATTTCAGCTCGCTCACCTGATTTGCTATGTTTAAGAAATTTATCAGTTGATCCTCCCCGTGATTCCAGATGACTAATATATCATTCAAATATCGTACATACAATTTTGGATTTTGGGGTGTTATATCCAGGAGGGTTTTCTCCATGTAATGCATGAAGATATTAGCTATTGGAACAGACAGTGGTTGTCCCTTTGGAACACCTCTTATCTGCTTATAAAATGCATTCCTAAATTTAAAATAAGTGGAGGACATACATACGTTCATCATCTCCATGACATGTCTCATCGTCATTTTGCTTCCTTCCAATATTACTGGATGATCAACCAGGAAACTCTGAAAATATTCTAGTGCTTTGAGTACTGGTATATTGGTGTACATTGACACCACATATAAACTCACCAATCTATCGTTTTCACTTAGCTCACATCAATCGACAATCTCAACCAAATGGTATGAATTCATCAAAGTATGGTCTAAGAAGTACGAATATTTTCTTATTCTATGGTATAGAAACTTAGATATTTTATATGTTGTGGAGTGTTGGACATTAACATTAATTCTCAAGGTGGTTGCCTGATTTATGTATCTTTACTAAACCATACACTCTGGGAGCGACTGTATCTCTTTGTATGCACTTGATCTAATTCTCCATTAGCAATCATGCTATTGACCAATAATTTAACTTCTCCTTGTAACTTATCCGTAGGATCTTTATTAATTTTAGTGTATACCCTCTATATTCATATATTTTATCATTATAGTCAGATTGACTCATCAGAACCGTCGCTCGTCCTTTATCTGCTTCCAAACATATCACACTGTTTGCTATTAACTCTTTCCTGAGAATTTTTGTTACATAATTTGGTTTATATTTTGCATCTTCACACGTTAGCACAGCTGCGGCTACGTCTATTTCAAACATAAATTTATCTCTGTCCGAGAAGAATTGTGCTATTTTAACAGCCTCAATAATTATCTCATTTTTTGATGATTTCTCAATTTGGATAGCTGTATTCAGACGACGATTAAGCATTTCCAGCTTTTTCTCATTAAGATTTATTCTAGAGAGGCTTACCACTCGAATAGTTACAGCAGGACATGTCCTGACTGTGGTCTGTCTATAGATGCCAAAATTTCCTAACTTTCTATCATGCCTGATGTGAACCTTTTTTATTTCTCTATTACGTGCACCATCAGTAAAATACTCTATACCTTTAAAGTTATCTGCGTGCAAAAAGAAATTAACATAGATCTTATTTTAGTTTTCTCTCTAATTAGTTCATATTTGAATTTTCTAAATCGCTAAACTATGTATTTATTATGTTCAAAGTCAGTTCATGTTTAAGAGACAGGACTCGAACCTGGGAACGTCTGCTTCGGAATCTGTTGCTCTAACCACTGAGCCATCCTGCCTTTTCTATATTATACAATTCTTAGTTTATACTGACATGTGTAAGTAATTAATGGGTCAGGTGTTTATATCAAGACCGCAACCTTGATTATAATAATAATGGCTTAGCTAAGTTGCATAATCCAGATGACCATTTAAAATGTTTTGTTAATGGGCCATCTAGTGGTGACTACATATAGGAAAACACATGCTAATATGCACATGTTTTTAGTTAGATTAGGTTCTGAATGTCATAAGGTGAAGACGAGACGTGCACTTAATTGGGAATTTGGCGAGTAATCATATTTGGTTGAATTAGACCGAAAGATCGATTACAACATCTATTCAGATTAGATCGAGCGATAAGGTAATGAACGAGACAGTGGTAGAAACATTACTACGCTCTATTTCAAATCAAGCAGCAAATACTGTTGGGAAGCAATGATTGCACGAATCATTATCGGAAACTCGCTTCAGTAACAGCTTAAGTACGCTCGATTTAGATTAGCTTACAGGGTCGTTAGAAAGTGAACAATTACTTAACCAATTTGAGAATTATTTCATAATTTCCTTCTTTATTTTTTGTCAGTTTACCCTATCTGTCGACTTAGGTACCATTTAAATGGTTGCACATTTTAATGAACTTTTACATGAAATAACAAAATTTATGTACAATATCACGACAAAATTTCTTTCAATAGGTAATTTTCTAAGTTGGCTTGTCTGACTTTCGTTTATTTTAACTCTGACCTTAATTAAGATTGTAAGTTTACTAACTCCGGAATATTTACTCTGGAAAGATTGCTAGTATCCTTTACAGATTTGGTATATATATTATATAGAGTGAGTTAGCGTTGAAGTCGCATTGTCGAGACTTTATATAATTTTAGCTTCACTACTATATGTTTACACATTCGTCTAGGAGATTGTACCGTTCTATATTCCCACATTCCTCACCCAAACATATAGCGGATAAAGGGCGTAATATTGGCTCCTACTGATGAGTCGCCAATAAGCACGAAACGAATGTGCATGAGATTATACTTTCCGTTCATGCTGTCTTTGGTTTATCCTTCTGGTCACAACTGAACTAATTTGTTACTAGGTTCGCAACACCTTATACATACTTGCATATCCAGTGAAATATCTGTTATTTTATAAAATCTGCCAGCAATTATAATTGAAGCCATTTAAACGAAATGTGACACTTGTCTTAGTGATTGTCATATTTTCGGTGATTGCCAAAGGGACTTGGAAATCGGTTCCGAAATATATGGTTTCAAAATAAGGACAATGAATGTAAAAACCCTGTTTCGCACAACATGAGTCAATGCAAATGATTTTCCAAAATTATACAAGAAATGCCAAACTTAAACGTAGAAATATTATCATTGTGGATATATTCAATATTATTGGCAAAAGAGGATTAAATTCTCAATGCCAAAGCAAAATAATTCTTCATCATCGATAACAAAACTTTTTTTCAAGTGAATATCTATTAGCAAAAGAAGTATCAATGACAGACACGGCCAGAAGTATAAATTGTGTTTTAAAATCAGCAGGTGTGCCGATAGCAATTCGGGCTTGACTATGAAAAAGGCATCCACTTACACAATAGGCGGTCAGGGACATTGATTAACAACAACAATGCGTTAAAAGGGCATTGAAAATTGTAAACAATTTGCACCAAATTTAAATCAGACATGCCTTAAAAGGCAGCGGCCAACTGGAAGGACATTTTAATGCCCCAAAGTCTGTTAATATCAGAACAAAAACTGAATCATTATATCCTATAATAAAAGGCTATTAACGGGGAAGCAACAAAATGAATGCGTAGGTGCAACAGCACAAGTCAATCTAACAATATAACAGTCCTTCAAATCAAACGCGCATACTTGATTTAAATAATTGTTACCACCACTCGCGCAATCAATTGTTGTTTAATATTACAGTCATACGGTTAATCTAGTAAAATGGACTGCCAGTCTAAGTTTTTTCAAAAATCGACATACTGAGATGATTGTCGTCCGTACAAACCCAAATGCGTGGCATAAAAGTAGCCCTATCAAGAGAAACACGAGTAAAGAAGCTATAGCAACATCGTGCAGTTAGAATTTTTATTTATTGAATTACTCACTGTCCCATTCTGTTGACATGACAACCTAAAGTTGAGCGTAGACCACTCATCTAAAAATAACAATGAAACAGTTGACAACTAATATAAATTACTATGTAAAAATCGTTTTACTATCTATAAAAGATGAGATATAAACTGGGTGGTTGTGCCAGATCCTGATTTGTGGTGCTGTCACTGTCATGTGAAATAATAACGCTTTATTATGCAGCCAATAAATCTAAATTAGCTTATGATACAACATTACTGATTCACCTTCTCTTTAAACGGCTCTATTCACACATTTGCCAAGATGCAAAATAGATGGTCAAACACAGACATACAGGCTTATATATATATATATATATATATATATATATATATATATATATATATATATATATATGTTTGCTTATTCTCTGAGATCATATGATTTTTTCGCCTTTTCATATCTGTTCATTTTAATGAATTATAGGTTTCTATTAAGACTTCCATTGAATAGTTAGAAAGATGTACTAAAAAGACATGTTTGAGTTCTAGTTAATCTTGTTTTGGTACACTAAATTTTCACCAAGCTTTCACTCTTACATTAGTTAGTATATGATTGAAATTGTGTGTATTGTAGTGTAGTGTACGGCAGGGTGTCTCAGTGAAATTTTGGAATGTTTCGGCCGGTTGCACTTTGTTTAATATCAAGGGATTCGTATCTGAATAATAACTTTTCTGACTTTGCTTTGTAAAGAATTGAGCTGTTCGTTTAATTGGCTGTGCGCTTCCTTTGTAAACCATGCTCGGATTTAGCGGATTTTCCTTACGGGGTAAGAACTTTTTAAATTATTTTTTTGATAAATGTCCTTGGATTCTGTAGCTGAATTGATCATAGCCATCCAACCTCTTGATTCTCTGTGTGTTGAATGCGATATTAACTGTTGCTTTCGGGAAATTTGCTTTATTGATTAGATTTAATCGCCGTGCAATTATTGTGGCCGTTAGGTCGCCTCTAAATAGTAAGTTTCTGAAATCGTTGTTGATGATATCCTCTGTAGTACAAATCGGACGTGGTCTGATTTTGACATTTATGAACCGCTTCGAGTAGTTGTTCATTTGCGAAAATTTCCTCAGATAGTGTTGTTCTTTCTGGATCTTGTGTTCAGTGCAGATCTTCCCGATTCGGTTCGCTAGGTTGGCTTGTTTGATTATTTTAACTTGGTCGGCTGCGTCTGGGATAAACAATTGTAGATTATCCACGTAGCTTTCATGAAGTATGCACTGATCACATGTTTTTCAATCATATTTTCTCAAGAGAGTGCATGTAAAATTCTGCCAGTAGAGATTCAGTGTGGCTTCCAATAGCTACACTTCGAAATTTTTGTAAATATTTACCTTCCAATGAAAATTGAATATGTATTTACTCGCCAATATGCGGTCCTTGAGCTCATTATTTTGCTATAGAGAAACCGTGACACTCATTTTTAATAAGGTCGCATAAGGCAGTCGTTGATTCTTCCGGTGCGATCTTCGTAAAGAAAGATAAAACATTAAGCGAGGTCATTTTTTTCTTGAATGTTTTTCCCCTTAGTTCAATCTCTAGCGCGAAAGAGTCCTTGATGGTGTTTGTGTCTGTGAGTTTTTGTAGTGGTTGAAGTAGTTTTAATAGAAACTTTGCTGGTTTATGTTATGGTGCGTTGAACATTTACATAAAAGGCCGCATCGGTGGAGCTCAAGAGGCTGTCGTGTTTATATTGGGTTTTGTTTTTGTGAACTGTCCTGTGGAGTTTGTTCCGATTGGATTCCTTTGTCGAATTTGTTCAGAGTCCTGATCATTTTTCGGAATCAGCCATTGAAGATAAATGTGTTGATCCATCGTTTTAAGTATAAAATTTAATCTTGATTACATATTACTTAAGTCAACGTTCTGTTTTTGTCTGGTTCAAATTTTAAATGACCATTTTTTGATCTCGTTTATCGACTCTCTATAATCATCAGCTTCGAGTATAAAAATTCCTGATCCTTTTTGGCGTGTGGTAAATTTTATAGTTTTGTATGATTTCAGTTTTCGTAGTTTGTCTATGTGTTTTTTGCCATGGTTTGGCTGTCTATTAAATTCTTTTCGTATTGTTCTACTGCGCTAGCTATCTCTGATTTCAATCATTATCCATTAATTGCTTCTGCGTCGATGCCTTTTGTCAAAATCGTAGAAGCTTTAAGTCCCAGCCTTGACGCCAATAATGTCGCGTTCACTTAGACTTCTCAATGATAAACAAATTTTCACCTAACTAGGACACTTCTTGAAGTTTCGACTTGATAGATTTTCAATATGTGTGAATAATTCAATCGGTATTAGTATTAAATTTCGATTTAGTTCGGAGTTTGTCCAGATCTCTTGTGGATTTTTTAAAATTTCTTTCAAAAATTTCATTTAACTCTATTTTTCCGGCTTCATTGCAAAGGCATTTTATTTGCTCTCGTTGAAACTGGCATGTTGATACCCGATGGATTGAATGAATATATTATTGTCTTGTAGTTTTAAATGGTTTTTAATGGCATTAAGCATTAGGCGTCTTATAATAATATCTATCGGTTTCCGCTTATTTCTTCTTCACTGCTTGTCTAGTATTGTTCTCGCCACATTTGATTGAAATCTTGACTGGAAGAACTTAGTTCTGCCCAGAAGATTGCCACCTAATTAATTGTCTGTAATAAGGGTTTAGTTAATCACCGGTAAAATGTTGACCATAGTCTTTGCATTATATACAGAATATTGTTTTAGAAATGAAAACATTTAATAACATTGCATATTTTTTGTGGATATTGACCGGTTTATTCCGAGAATACGCAACTAACCGACAATACGAAACAGAAGTAAGACTGCGAATCAGATAAGTTGCCACCCACTAAATCGAATTGAAGCCCAGAATGTATATAACTGAAATATTTTAATTTGCAGATATTTATTGTCTTAATAAACTGGTCAGTATGCGCAATAAACATACACTTTGTTATTATGAGTTTTCCTAACAAATATTCTATGTAATATTAGAAGGAACTGGGCAATATAATAATAATATTTATTATTATTATTATTATTATTATTATTATTATTATTATTATTATTATTATTATTATTATTATTATTATTATTATTATTATATATTATTATTATATATATATATATATATTATTATTATTATTATTATTATTATTATTATTATTATTATTATTATTATTATTATTATTATTATTATTATTATTATTATTATTATTATTATTAGTATTAGTAATATTATTATTATTATTATTATTATTATTATTATTATTATTATTATTATTATTATTATTATTATTATCATCCTATCATTTATTTCCTTTTCTTATGGTATGTGGCAGTTACAAATCAGTTAATGAATACTGTTAATAGTGTTAATAAAAACTAAGCGTTTGGCTAGAACGCTAAATTGAGAGGGGATCGTTCATTACAGTGATCTGAATTAGCAGTCTTTTTTAAGAAGTGGTTATTTCTATGGTCCAACTGGTTTGAGCTAATGAACAGCAGCCTTAAACTACAAACCTTCGTAAAACGGAATTTAAATCTCATTTTCTGCCATCAGTGTAACTAAACACTCATTGATTGCGTGGGTAGTGGAAGTAATTTGTTAAATAATGTTTGCGAGCCTCATTTGTTGAATCTTTGCGATTTGCGTTCGTGTGTTGTCACTTTGCACTATCAGCGTCGCAAACAACCGATTGATCTCCATTTGCAAGTACCATCGAGTTCGTCTTCGTTCAGATAGTTTGCGGATTTGTTCCTTTCTTCCGAATGCTTCAACATCGTTCATACTAACCAGTGGAAACGAGGTCCGATCTAATCTTCAGTCAGTTCTTGTGACCAGCAGTGATAATGCTGCGTGCAGCGTCTGGCTAAAACATGGGATTTTGTTTATCCCAAGTTGGCAGATCAGATTCAAATAATTGCTATCGTGGCTCGTGCATTCCGTGACTGATTATTTTTTAAACTTTTATGAATGTGGCAAAGCCCGCGACAGATTTATGCCTGTGGCTGTAAAGAAACTTTTAAGCAGCCATTTCAGTCAATTTCAACGTGTGGGAGACTTTTATGGGCTGGAACCATATTTTCATTTTTATTGTATCATTTTTGGTATTGCAGAATGGTCCCCGTTAGCCTAGTGAGGGCCATTGGATTGGTATACATCTCAAGATTGCAAAAATAACTCAAGTAATTGTTATCACTAGCTCTGCAATTAGTGCTTGCGGGTTTCATTAAATTATATCGAAGAGTTTAAGCGGGAGCATTCCGTTCATTTATTCTTACGTCTAAAGATCTATTGTCGTGGTTCTCTGTTCCTCATTCAAATTCGGCTAATCAAAAACGTCAAATTGTATACAGCAAAGCTCGCAAACTTGATTTAAAGAATGGTTACCACCACCCGCGCAATCAATTATTGTTAAATTGTTTGCCATATATATATATATATATATATATATATATATATATATATATATATATATATATATATATGTGTGTGTGTGTGTGTTTGTTTGTGTGTGTGTGTGGAGACTACTAGAGGTGAGAGCTGATTAACTAATTTTGCTTTCCTTATATATTCTATAGTTAAATACAATGGGATTGGTGTTTACTTCAAGCACGCAAACTTGATTTAAAGAATATACAATGCGGTTTGATCCTTGCTAGTAAGTTTGCCGTCGTACTCTGATGATGATCATGGAAGGTCGAAACGCGTCAGTGCGTGTGACTGGCGGTAATTTTGCTATGTTGTTCGACGACTGGTTAAATAAAAAGGGATTTTTGTATACATTAAGCCCGCAAACTTTATTTAAAGATTAGTTATCACCACCCGCACAATCAATTATTGTTAAATTGTATACAGCATATTTGAGATACTTTTGTGATGAGTGGAGAATTAAAGAAGGCCTGTAAATGAACGAGAATAAACATCTTCAAACTTAATAACGAAATTGACCGGAACTCTTAACTTCCGGTAAGAAATGAAAAACAACAGGCAATATTGGTGCCTTTCGTTGCAATATCCTTTTTTTGTTAAATCAAATATTAATTCAATTTTTCCTATCTTTTTCAATTATAACCGGTTTATTTCCATAAAATCGCAATAATTCCTCAATAAGGGTTTCTTTTGGCAGAATCCGAAAAAATACCAATGCAATTAACTTTTATTTGATCAAAGCAAATTGGTAGTTTCACCTGGCCGTTTAATTGCAGCGAAATACTTTTTTTACCATATCCCATAAAGAGAGTGTACTTTTTTTATAGTGCCGACTTTGTAATAATTACACATGTGTACTTTCTAACTTTACAAGGCAAATTATTTATCTGAACTACGATTCTGTTTTTGTTGCTCTTTTCTATTATTGAGCTGGAAATGAACATATTTCTTAACCAGTTACATATTGAACATATGCATATAATACACATTATGTTACTTACGTTAGTCAACATTATTTTGTGTATGTGCGTATTTTTCATCGAATTACTTCAAGCACTCCGAAATAATTGAGGGGATATTTATTCAATTTTTCGTGATAAAAGCACAGTTGAAATATATGTAAATACTTTGTCATGATTTTATTATATTCATTTTCAATATTGTCCAAAAATATTAAAAGATAGTAAATGCTATTTATCTTCCAGACCTTCTTAATCCTCAGTTGCTTGAATTGATGCGTCTAGAGGTTGAACCTGGCAGCATTTGGCTTGAATTCATAAAGCCCATCTTGTTTACCACAGATGCAATATATAACACCTAATTATTATTATCTTAACAAATTTGGCTTTCGGTAAATCTTTCTTTCAAACGAAATCTCGTGAGTGTCCCGTTCCATACTTTATCAAACTAACCCTTCAAGTTCCGTCATGTGGAAGTTATCTTAAATTAAATTATTACGATAGAATTTTGTTTCATATATATATATATATATATATATATATATATATTTTTAAATGCCTCGTCTTGAGTTTTCAATGATATTTTGCGCAGTTGCAGGTGTGCACTTAAAAATTGATTTGCAACAGTCGTCCAATTTTCAATTTTTTTCATTTGACAAATTTACCATCCGGTCGATCGGCCTATGCAATTTGATCGACAATTTGCACATGTATATTATTAAACAATATTCGCCCTTATTGGGAACTCATCATGAACTGGTCGGAATTTGCCGCGGACAGGGCTCGAACCTGGGCACATCTGCTTTGGAATCTGGTGCTCTAACCACTGAATCACCTTGTCGAACACTACAGTCAACATCCATTTACATACTGGCTATTGGTTCTTGGATAGACTTTTCTTTAGGAGGAGTTTATATGGCCTCCTTTAGATTTAAAATTCCAACTAACCATTCCCAATCTCTCATTATTGAATAGACGCCACACTAAATGAAGACATTGTTTTGAAATTAACATTTATATAATTAAATGAACAATGGTTGCGTGGGTGGCGATAACAATTAATTTTTAATCTAGGTTACGATCTATATATAAACACCTGACCAAATTTTGTACATTCATTTTCCAGTATAAACTAAGAATTGTATAGTGTTGAAATCGCAATTCTTAGTTTATACTTAAAAATGTATGTACATATACGGTCAGGTGTTTATATCAAGATCGCAACCTTGATTATAATAATTGTTATCACCGCCCGCGCAACTAATGTTCGTTTAATTAAATGAATGTTCATTTCAATAGCACTTCCCCGTGTAGCATGGTATCTCTTCTATAATGACAGATTGGGGATGATTAGTTTGAATTTAGGGTCTAAAAGGATGTCATATGAGCTCCACCTAAAGGAAATTCTAACCGAGAATCATTAATTAGTAGGTAACTGGAAATTGTGTGTAGTGTGTGGTGGAGTGGCTCAATAGTTATAGCACCAGATTCCGACGCAGATGTGCTCATTTTCGACCCCTGTCCGCGGAAAAATCTGGAAAGCATTTGATGAGTTCCCAATTAAGGCGAAACCGGTCTACTGGGTGAATTCCCTATTCAACTCCATGCAATGCTTAGTTTATACTGACTAATTTATTTACACAAAGTGCAAGGTGTTTATATCAGTATCGCAACCTTGATTATAGTAAGTTATCACCGCTCGCGCTACTAATGCCCGTTTTAGTATATAGATGTTCATTTCAACACAATAAAAATTGTTTTTAAACATTTATGTCTGGTATTCTGTTAACAACCTCAAATGAATCGGAAACAAAATATTGTTTACTAATATACATGCCCTAGTTTTCGTTCAAATTCCGTAGAAAATCGATCGGACGATTAATTACTTGAATGAGAGAACATTGCAACTTGAGCATCTCTTTTGAAATGAATAGGGCGCAACACATCGTCGAAACTTCGCACGTATGTTCTACAGGTGTGGCATTTTAGAGATAATTACCAGATTCAATAACAGAAATGAATTAGCCACATATGGAATCAAAATTGCAACTGCAACACGTGTATTAATTCTGTCACTCGGCAAACCGCTTTGTTAAAATGTATTCAGATCCAATCTCGCGGGCCGAGTTCGCGGATGATACAGGTGATGGAATATTATTAGTAAAGCCAAAGTTACCAGAGGTACGCAGCACCGATTTAAAGCTAAAATCTGCCAACTGTCACTCAATTAAAACACATGGCTTGGGAAATCTTAGTGTTTCACTAGGCCTACGTCAAGTATTCCCGTGAACGTTTGTCGTCGTGGAAGTCCCTTATTGTGTATTGGATTTGATTTGCTCTCGAAGTATGCGCTGACAATTGATACGGCCAAAGTTTTCCTGCTAGACCCAGTTATGGATTTAAGTGTGCATACCTGTGTTGGTAGAGATGATCGTCTGGTTTTTTCTCTCTAGTGAAACGACTCGTTCGAATCCGCTCTCACGCAGGTACCTAAAATCGTCAACAGTTTCCGAAATATCATAAATATTGAAATATCAGAACCAGTTAGTCGAACTGGAATAACTACGCGGCACTATATAGCAACTAGAGGTGTGCGAGACGTTGCCAGAGCTCGACCCTCAGATCAGATAAAGTTACAGGCTGCCAAGGCGATTTTTGATCAGATAATGTCGGATGGTGTTATTCGTCCTAGCTCTAGTCCATGGGCACTGTCAATTCACTCGCAAGCCAAGTAACACGTTAGGGGAACGCGTAGGTCGCGAGTTAAAGGCGGCTCTATGTGTGTCCCCCGAAAAGTCCTTATGGCCTACGGCACTCCCACTAGTGTTTCTCGCTATGCGATCGAGATAACGCGATAAATTGAATGCATCAGTGGCACAAGTCATTTTTAGTCACAGTCCACAACTTGAATGAGCAGTTTTGAAGTTTGTGATGCCCCACCAGCAGCGGAAGTTACCCAACAGCTCCAGCGTGTTCTAAATAGTCTTCGTGCGCAATCAACAAGAGAACACCGTCAGTCAGTGTATCTTTCTAGATTTTAGAAACATGCAAACAAGCCTGTGTCCGAATAGACTCTGTTCAGTCGACGTTGAATTCAAAATATAGACGGAACTCATTCGATAATCTAGCGCGTTCGGAAGTTCGTCGCAATTGATTATAACGGAAATCGTAAACCAGTGCCTATTGAGAGGTTAGAGCCTGCATTTGACTTCTGGATTAGTACACCAATCAGAATGGGTTTTGGTAATAATCAAGATCAAGGGCCACCATCATGCCAAGACTCAACGATTAAGTTAGTTAGAGCACAATCAAGAAATGAGATGAAGACTCCGCTCATGAGTTCGATTTAAATTTGACGTAGAAGACATCAATGTTGGGGGCGTGTAATGTAGCCTGGCCACGCCTAGACACATTTGCATTCTTGTTTGTACAGTACACTATTTTCAGTTTAATATTCATGTTTATTGCTATTCGTAATGCTAGACTAAGAATGGTATTCATTTTTGTAAACTGGGTTATTTTTCGAGAACAGTCATTTTTTGTTCGTTTTAATTCTTTACCATATGTAAACGGTAAAAAAGGTGACCTTGGATGGACTGATCGAGGTCGTCATGAGAAATCTGCTATTAATACTCATGTAAAAACCTGTTTTTGATAAGAAATGATTCAAGTGTGAATAAATTTATATGCCACTCTTTTGTTCAATATATCATTTATTATAAAACCAATAGTCGTTCTTACTGTGTCTCTCAAGAAACTAAATGACTAACAAGTTGGCGCCTATATATATATATATATATATATATATATATATATATATATATATATATATATATTGGTTCGGTTGTCGAAAAATATTTACGGGGTTAATTTCAGTTGCACATTACAGGAGAGATTACATTGAATAATTGAAGTTAGCTATATTGGAGATAACTTGGTATAAGTATTTCTGATATACTAGCATCCTAGAAACATTTATTCGCTTATAGTGGTGCCTAATTTTCGATGAAATGTGGTAATCTGTCTTCTTGGTGCGCATTCGTAGATTGCATTGTTAACTTTGTCCTATTTTCCAAGAATTAACTAATATCAGCGAAGATTGGATTAGTTCAGCAAAATAATGATCATTACTTTTTAGATAAACTTTTTGGACTAAATTAAGAGTAATACATTTTTTGACCAGCCTCAACGCATAGCAAATCTACCGACATTTACACCACTAAACGCGTTTCAAACTTCCATTATCATCCCTTGAAGACTGACTGACCAAGATCAAATCGCGACGTATATATAATGCGTTGAAAATCAGAATCACGAATTTCATCGCGAGTGTTTCACACACATTGTGCATGTTTGCCTGTTTTACTTTACTCTGTTTCCGCTCTTAAAATGGTATTGGAAATTATCCCAATTCCGCAAACATGATTTTATTGGATAATTGTTGTTGTTTTGCGTGCAATCAATGAATGATCGATTAATGCGCTAATACGAACCTAACGAAATTTGCAAAAGTTTATGTTCGTGTCAACATTTTAATGGTGCAAATGTTTCTCAATCATAATGCCATGTTTGTTGAATAGCCGACGGGACAGCCGCATTCCTTATTTTCAATGTTTAATATTTCCACTCTGATTGGTTTCTCGTAATGCAGTTTGCCGTCATGATCGTCTGAGGCAGTGAAAAGTTAAAACGTGTCCTACTGATGAGTCGCCAGTAGGCACGAAACGTATGTGCATGAGATTATACTTTCCGTTCATGCTGTCTTTGGTTCATCCTTCTGGTCACAACTGAACTAACTTGTTGCTAGGTTCGCAACACCTAATACATATTTGCACGTATATTATTTCTCCGCAACAAACAGTATTTAACTGTTATATATTGAGTTTAATGATGTCATGCTTACCGCAAAATGTGATAACTGATATCGATGAAGGCCAGAGTGTATGTATTTAATGGAGTAACAGGTGTTCAGAAATAGCTGTAATTCTCAATTTCGATGAACTAAAGCATACATCGTGTTTGTATCATGTACCGACTCAGAAAACATTGTGTTAGTACAATGTACCTTTTCGGTACTATAATGTTGGTATCAGTTACTGACAAAATAGAAATATTGTTGGTATCCTATACAGACTCGATACATATATTATATAGAGTGAGTTAACGTTGAAGTCGCATTGTCGAGACTTTATATAATGTTGGCTTCACTACTGAAGGTTTACATATTCGTCTAGAAGAGTGTATCGTCCTATTATCCCACATTCCTCACCCAAATATATAGTGATAAAAGGACGTAATACGGGCCCCTATTGATGAGTCGCCAGTAAGCACGAAACAAATGTGCATGAGATTCTACTTTCCGTTCATGCTGTCTTTGGTTTATCCTTCTGGTCACAACTGAACTAATTTGTTTCTAGGTTCGCAACACCTAATACATAATTGAGTTTGTATATATGAATGTAGTTTTGCTATATTCTGTGGTTGATGCTTATTAATTCTGTTGATACTGTGCTTATTTTTATGCTTACAACTATTGCTCGTGTATCGGATGACAAATACGGCAATGTACTACATTTTAAGAGTATTTACGTCGAATCCAATCTCCTCCCTGACTGAAGTCGTTTTCCCAGCCCTCTTCGCTATGAATCGAAATGATCAATTTGATTGCGTAGCTGAAGGCAGCTTATGCCTAAATGCAAGGGAACAAGCTGTTAACAACATTCACTTCGACGTGTTAAACTTGGTTTAATGATATGCCACATCAGCCAGTCTTCCTTATATTCTCGTTCAGAATTTACCTTATCGGTATGGTTGCATTTGTGTCCTCTCGTGATTTTGTATGGCTTTGTGCGTTTATTTAATTGTCATGCTAGAACCAGTTCTTCCAAGGCACCAGGGATTGGGGGCTTTTACGGACTCGAACACAAATATACCTAAGATGCTATATTTACGAAGACTTGCGCAAGAGTTTAGGTTACTTTACTTTTTAATAAAGTTCACAATCATCATGTCATGCAACACTAACACCAACTTTTATTTTGTACTTTTTATTATTAACCCTTTTTTACAGCACACTGTGATTCATGGACGGAATCAAATTATGTTAGCGTAATCGATTAAAAACCTCTTGATGCGTGAATTTAATTCTTAACAAAAATAGTCATTCATACATTGTCATTTTATGCGGTGGATTTTCACAAATTTGAAAACACTAGCATTCTTTTCTTAGCGGTTAGGAAGTAGGTTTGGTTAAATAAAAAGTTAAAGCAATCAAGCTTTGCGTTTTAAAAGAGGGGCTTCCAGCGATGCCATGATGCGTTACTGAAAATATTCCGCAGGTATAGACTTATTTTGATGATGTAAGTCGATTAACATTGAAATTATAGATACTGTTATTTCTTTTTATTAGATTTCCCACCAATTTGTGTAAAATTTGCATTTTTGATGGTATCATAAATTTTATTCGTTAATTCTTCCATGCTTTTACGTTTACCAAAGGGATGCTAACCTAAACGAAGATTGGTTGCACGGATAGTGATAGCAATTTATTTTAATCAAGGTTGCGATCTTGATATAAGCACCTGACTCATTAATTACTTACATTTGTCAGTATAATTTATGCATTGTATAATGTGGAGAAGGCAATTCATCCACTAGACCGGTTTCGTCCTTATTAGGAACTCGTCAAATTTTGTCCAGAAATTTCCGCGAACAGTGCTCGAACCTGGGCACGTCTGCTACGAGATGCTAATCTGTCTGTTAGTGTGATTGATGTTTGTCTTTTCTTACTTTATATCTGCTTCAAATATGACGGAATGGTGCTTTGCCCTTATCGCGAGCTTGATTTGAATAATTTCAATCGCCAATAATGTAATAAATCATTGCTCGATTCCATATTTCTTCTATTTCATGCCGTGTATTACGTGGGATCTCTCATATTTAGTTACACCTGTTCATTTTTAGATAATTTTTATGTTCTTTGATATGTAAAGTAATACTGTTATACGCATAAGAATTTATGTAAACAATTTTAGCTCTGCGGAATAGATAATATATCAACAAAGTCCGGCTCATATATCATAAACTCTGAGGCATTTCTTACCTCCGCCGGTTTATCGACAAAATGTTTCACCAATTCTTGCTATTATGCTTTATTACTTTACATAAATTTAAACGTAAGCAATTACTGATATGATAATTTTATTAAATATTACTTCCACAATTTGCTCCTTGTATAACTTATACGTATAGATAATGGCTCGTTTGTTGGACATTTTAATTGAAAGTAACGCCAATAAATTTTAATATTAACATAATAATAATAATAATAATAATAATAATAATAATAATAATAATAATAATAATAATAATAATAATAATAATAATAATAATAATAGTCAATCATTACTTTGCCTAAAACGTATAAGTTATACAAGGAGCAAATTGTGGAAGTAATATTTAATAAAGTGAAGTAATTGCTTACGTTTAAATTTATGTAAAGTAATAAGAAGCATAATAGCAAATTGGTGAAAACTTCCAACCCGGCTTCAACGGGCTAGAAATGCTCAGGGTGGATTTTTCGTGATATTATCTATTCCGCAGAATAAATTGTTTACATAGTTCTTATGCGATATGTATACTACATATCAAGAACATAAAAATATCTAAAATGAACAGGTGTAACTAAATATGAGAGATCCGTAATACACGGCATGAAATAAATCGAGCAATGATTTATTGTGTGGCGATTGAAAGTATTCAAATCAAGGTAAAACTACTCATTCCGTCATATTTGAAAACAGATATAAAGTAAGGAAAGATTACACTATTAGCATCTCGGCATGGCAGGTGATAACCCTTCAGCAGAGGAATTTCTGGACAAGTTTGGAAGAGTTTGTAGGCGAAACGGTGCTAGTGGATGAATTGCAATATACGATTATACAATGCATAAGAAATGAGTCGAAGTGCCTATCAAGATCGCAACCTTGATTAAAATAAATTGCTATCATATCCGTGCGGCCAATCTTGGGTTAGCATCCCTTTATTAAACGTAAAGCATGAGATGAAGTGAACAGATAAATTGTGATACCATCAAAAATGCAAATTTTACGCAAATTGATGGGAAATAATAAAAGAAATAACAGTATCTACTAATTTCAATGTTAATCGACTTACATCAAACAAGTCTATACCTGCGGAATATTTTCAGTAACATCATGGCATCGCTGGAAACCCCTCTTTAAACGCAAGCTTGTTGCTTTAACTTTTTATTTAGGCCACCACTTCTAACCATATAGAGAATGCTAGTGTTTCAAATTTGTGAAAATCCCGCCGCATATATGAATGATATTTTGTTAAATTAAATTCACGCATCAAGAAGGTTTTAATCGATTACGCTAACATAACCATCCATGAATCGCAATTGTGCTAGTACAAAAGGAGTTAATAATAATAAAAAGTACAAAACAAAAGTTGGTGTTGTAGTGTGCATGACATGATGATTGTGAACTTATTAAAAAGTAAAAGTAACCACAAACTCTTGCAAGTGGCTAAATAGGTATATTTGTGTTCGAAGTCCGTAAAAACTACAGTTGCAGAAGAACTAGTTTCTAGCATGACAACGCGCAAAAGCCATATCACGAGGAGAACAGAGCAACCATACCGATAAGGTAAATTCTGAACGAGTATAAGGAAGACGTGTGGTATATCATAAACCAAGTTTAGCTACGTCGAAGTGAATGTTGTTAACAGCTTGTTCCCCCACGCTAGAGTAATACCTTCAGCTACGCAATCCAGAAGTCATTCGCCTTGGAAAACGACTTCAGGGAGAAGTTGGATTCGACGTAAATACTCTTAAAATGTTGCATTGCCGTATTTGTCATCCGATTACACGAGCAATAGTTGTAAGCATATAAGCACGTATCAACAGAATTAATAAGCATCAACCACAGAATATAACAAACTATTCATATATGCAAACTCAATTATGTTAGGTGTTGCCGAACCTAAAACCAAATTGAGTTCAGTTGAGCCAGAACGGAAATTAGAATCTCATGCACGACACTAACGACTCTCGTCGAGGCTTATTACGTCAGCACCAATTTATGTGAAATGAATGCAGATTTAAATAACTCGTGAGTGAAGCCAACGTGATGTTCAACGTTAACTCACTTCTACTTGCGTGTCCGATCTGTATGTAACCATTATTGTCTTGGCGATGCCAACATTATAGTAGCATTGTACTAACACAATGTTTTCCGAGTGGTACATGATACAAACACGATAATGCTAGTTGAAATTGAAATTTTGTATTTCTGAGCACCCTGCCAGTAAAATACGCCATACAGCCTTGATTATTATCAGTTAATCATTTCGCGGTAGTATGGCATTATTAAACTTCAATATATAACAGTTAAATACTGTTTGTTGCGAATATATACGATGCAAATATGTATTAGGTGTTGCGAACCTAACAATAAGTTGAATTCAGTTAATGACAGAAGGTAAACCAAAGACAGCATGAGCGAAGTGTCATGCACATACATTCGTGCCTACTGGCGACATCCACCGCTGCCTCGAACGATCATGGCAAAACCCACACGAAAAAACCCAATCAAGAAGTGGAAGTAGAAACGTGAAAGACGGCTGTCCCGTCAGCTGATGGCAAACGTAACATTATATTGAAACATTTGCACCATTAAAATGATTGACACAGACATAAACTTTGCAAATTTCGTTGGGTTCATGTTAACGCGATAATCGATCATTTCATTGATTACACCAAAACTAACGAATATCAATAAAATCAGCATGTTTTGCGAGGTTGACCACAAAACGGTAAACAAGTAAAAATAGAACGTACAGTGTGATGTGTGGAAACACTCGCGATGAAAATTCGTGATTTTCAACACACAATTTGAAG